>JAHWFP010140532.1:58214-82680 GCA_023313725.1 Lithobius niger | reverse complement strand
TGTGTCGAGTCTTCAAGCGTGATATCCACGTGTTTTTGCATTCGTGGTGCAAGGAAATGCTGCGTCCTACAGTTAATTTCTTGTAAACATAAGATGGAACAAACTATAGAAGAGGAACCATGGCAAAGTCCTTTGCTGATCCGCCAGTGAGGGTTCTGCGAGACTATTAGACCCCCTTCAGCAGTTAGGAGCTGTGTTCCGGGAATCTTCTCGTTCCTTTTTGAGCGGAGATTTCATGGTTCGAGTCCCTTCCTTTATTAGACTTGTTTCTTTAGTAACTTCTGAAATCCTTAGGTCGCTTCTGACCTAGGAATGCCAGAAATAATGGGAAATAATTTCTGGCGAAATAATGGGAAATAATTTCTGGCGAAATAATGGGAAGTAATTTTTTCGTAGGAAATGGGAGTGATCAGAAATGACACAAGAATATATATGACTACTGTAACTAAAATTTTCTCCCTAGCACATTTGTGTACGAAGTCTCTGGAGTTCACATTCTCCTAAATCTATACCTCCTTTCGGTTTTTCTTTCCGCATAAATTTCATCTTTTTTACTGATTGTCGGCTTCCCTGTTATGCCATGCTCTTTACTACTTCCAGGCTAGATGGTCGTTTTGTCAGCTAGAAGTCGACAAAACGTCGTTGCGAGACGAAGCGTCGCGAGACGTCGCATCTGGTGGAGAGACACCCGTCACACGAAACTAGAGGGAGTTTCGCTTTGTTGTCGTGAGACGCCTAAAGACGTCTCGCGACAATGTCGCATCCGGTGTGTGGCACTCAGCTTCATCCTATGATTTTGGAGACGTCTACAGCATGCTGAGACAGGTTTTGGCAAAAATGTACTGTCGTGAGACGTTTTGTCGATTTTGGTGTGCGCACGGCCACACTAAATGTTGCAAACTGTTCTACACTTCGGCAGTGTTCGTGACGACAACAGTTGAATATATCGCCTACGAATAGTATTACTATAGCGTCCGCGGCCTATCGTGAGTTCGCCCCAGAACGACACGGATAATCAGTTATGTGATTTTGGTAGCAGAGTGCCTTGTTGATATCCAAGATGGGTACAAAAACAATGGCGGCCGTCGATTAATGCCGCCCCCTCCAGGAAAACGTAGCCGCTCATACAATACTTGCAGGACTCAAGTTAAACCGCGCACACAATACTGTTACTTAGTTGCTCACGTCATAACGCTTGGAAACGTAAAGCCCTAACCAGACTGGCTGCTCGCGGCTGCACGGATTCGCAGTATGGTCTAAAAACGACTTCAATATTGGTCCTTAACGCAACACCAACCATACGATTGCGGCAATTTTGACCTTGTAGGCACGTAGTCGCGCATTGCTTCGCACGAAATTTTCTTCTGTCTGGAGAGGCCTTAAGTAAGCGAAACTGTAACTGGATGTGCTGAAATATTATGAGGTATGTTACGCTACAGCAGAAAATTGCAGCCACTATAGTTTGCAGTAGATTTGTAGCATCTGATCAGTTGCGTACTGGACAGAAGGCAAGGGGCGGGGAGGGGGGGGGGAGGGGGGGGTGTCAGAATTTCCCCCCTCGGGTCTTTCAACTGCCGTCAGGTAAATCGTTGTAGTTTTCTGATGGCAGTTTACACTTGGTATTTCGTCCCAAATAACGCTCAAAGACACTGACATATACGAAACAAGTGGGAAAGAAGGAATTGTTTGGTTATTTATTTAGTTATTGCGTACTTTAATTAATTAAGTGAATAAAGATACAAAACGATTTCCGTTGCCTAAGTCCGAAAGGCAATGGATATAGGTTTGGATCAGTATTTATTACATACTGACCAAGCCCATTCGGCTTTCTGTCCTGGAACGTTCTTTAATAATTATTATTTTTTTAAATTTTCAACAACGATTTACTTTTTTGCTCGATTGTCATTTTAGTCGCAAGTAAACAAGAAATCAAAAGGATGTTTACGTCGTTGTAATTTTAACCGAAATCTCCACAATTCGAAATTTTCATCAGTCAGTATTTCGTAAACCGTCTAAGTTGTATACATTCTTGAAAATAGCATGTACCAAGAATGAACATCTGTCCCAGTTTTGTTTTTGTGTTATTACCGATATTAAAGGATAGGTAACCCTTTCCGGTTTTAAAGTCGTTCAGAAAAATGACAAACAGAACGGGATCCAAAACTGATCCCTGGGGGACACCACTAATGACCATTGCTTCACCAAAATTTTGTAGACCGATCACTACTCCTCCCTCCACCCCCAACGTACATATTAGCAGCCGATAAAATTATTTTGTAATCCGATACCCCCCCTCCCCGCCTCTGTAAAGGGTGTTGAGTATGTCGTATTAGACTTACATTAAACTTCCAGTCGAGTAGGTCTATCGAGTAAAAATGATAGGCTACCTAGTTCATTTTCTGGTCTTTCTAAGATGAATCTCTTTAAATCCTATTTCGCAATTGTGTAATTCTATTTTCGTAAGCGACCTTTCCGGTCTTCCGTTGTTGTTATTGTTGTTGTTGTCGCAGTTTTTATTTATTTTTTATTTCTTAAGTTGTTATTATGTTTCTCACTAGGTGGCCTCCTAGAATCCACTTTCGTTTTTACTTAATTTGGAGTTAAGGAGCTTAAAAGAAATGTGTGTGGAGGTCGCAATCGCACACAGATATAGACACAAACACGCACACGCCGCGTTGTAGGATTTGCCTTAGTTTTCTCTGTGACTCCCTTTTTCCCGCGCCGCAGCGTCGTAATCTCCACTGACCTACATCTCCTCGGATGCCGGCCGTCCAGACCGCACATGTGTAAATTTTCCGTTTCGTACGGCTTTCGTTTCGTACGGTTTTGATTTTCGTACGCACCTTCGTGTTGGTGAGGCGGAAAATAACAACATGGGCTTCCGTGTTTTACCCCTACCCCCAGCCCTGACTCGCTACCCCCCTCTTTTTCGCTGGCGTTGCGCTAACGCCGACCTGTCTAGTTTATTCATGTCACGGAGTATTGGTGGCGATGAAGGTTGCCCCCAAAGAAAAGGACAGCGGAATGAGTGAAAGTCAGTCATTCCCAAGTGTACCATCTGGCATACAAAGATGGCGTAGGAGGACTAGTGGTTACATCTAGAGGGTAGGGGATAAGATCAATGGTAGTCATTAAAAGACTGAAGTTGGAGCGCCTTGTTGTTGTTTGGTTACAACGCTCTTACTAAGGTTGTTTCGTCATCTTTTGGAGAGTTTGTGGGTGTTATTTTATTTTTTTTTTTTTTTTGGTGAGTGGTTTTGTAATAAAGTTTGCGTGTGCGCGTGTGAGGCGGAGGTTAATTTTTTCTAAACTTGTAAAATTAAAAAATTAGAAATAAAAGTCGTTATCGCCTTATAATGCTGTAAGGAGTGTTAATTGTTTTGTTTTTGGTCCTAAAGCGTGTGCCGCAAGGTCGTATTTTTTTTAACGGTATTTTTTGTTTTGTAAAATTCCATTTGTCGTCTTTGGTCAGCTGGAATGTTTACAATTTTTTGAGGTCGTTCCGATTTAGCGTTGCTACTGTGCATAAACTGTGTCGCCACTGTCGTTCGCATTACGGGAATATTGGGACAGCGTTATCTTTATACTATCTTTTCTTTTCAATTATTATTATTATTATTTAGTTTTGCATGTTTTGTAGTTTTATCGGAGTCGTATTTACGTCTAGTATTTATATTCCTTCAGATTAAATTAATATAATTTTAAGATTTAAGAAAATCGAACGAATAGACGAATATTTTAGAAGTTTCTTTCTGGATAGGCCTACACGTTTATTTTTAGCTCGCTTACTGCGCTCCAACCGCAGGCGTTAAAACTTAATGGCAGTTTTAAACTTAGGTTTGTGTGCACAATGGTTAACGTCACAACACAAATAATTTTGAATTTTCTTTGTGTTGGGGCTCCAGTGGGTGGAATTTATGTCATTGATTGTACCATGCAAAGAAAGCAGGTATTTATAAGCAAGAATTGGTTTTGTTAATGTTTTAATTAACGGCTTACTGGTATAGGACCTCGGCCTTTGGTTCCAAGGATCCTGGGTTCGATTTCCCGCTATGGCAGTCTGACATATAAGTCCAAAAGGCAACGTAAATAGGTTTGCATGTGTATTTAGTTATTTCTTGTGAGCCTTTGGCTTTCCCGTCTTTAATTTAGTTTTAATTAAAAATAATAATAATTAATTGTGACAATCATAAGGAAAGCAAAATGGACTCGATATAATATTAAATCACTACAGATGTAAGCCTACAAAGTATAATTTCATCTGTATTGATTTAATATTAAACCGAACCCGTTTGGCTTTCCGTATCGTAATGCTTTTTTTTTCTAGTTCAAATAACGTCGTAGCTAATCACTGGTAGCAATTAATGTATAACAATACCAAATTAGTTTATGATCTGTTGAAAAATAAACTTGTCAAGGATTTTTGCCAAGTGTTTTCGCCGCCGTGGGTGGGGGGTATTTGACATCATGACTTCAAGTACTTTAAAACTGGAGAGAACCCTTAAACAGTTTTATTTGGACAGATATCACCAGGGGTAGCATAAATATAAAAAACGAAACCGAAACTCCCCAACGGTAATGAGAAGTTGCTAGTCGAAGCGCTTTTTTTTTTAGTACGTATTACGGCCGCAAGAGGACAACGTGTATGGCCCGTAAGCTAGCGACGAGCGCCGGAATCCATTCTAACACAAAAATGATGGTCACTCCTGATATCACCATAGAATTGTGGAACGCGTCGCTCGGATACGATACAACAAGATTTCCGTGAATCAATAATAGATCTTCCGTGAGGTTTATTAACTTCATAGTGCTTTACCATTTTTTTGCAATACCCTGTGGAAGCACATTTCTACACTTCAGTTTTAGTAGATCGCTGTTTCTTTGACTGCATGTGGTTTCTTAGTGCATGATTTCCCATGTGACAGCGTCAAAAAATTTGACACACAGCTTGTATCTTGCTCTCTCATCGGATTTTGGAGCTCATATTATTCCTTACGAGAATACAGAATTTTCACTCGAGCCTCTTTGAAAGGTGTATCGCATTTCAGCAAATTCCGTAACTACAACATTCGCAAACAAGAAATAGAAATCCAATTCGTGGTAACGTGACGGCGCATGCAGCTACGCAGCACAATGTCGGATCGCAAACAGGCCAAACTATGTCTAGAAACTGCTCTGTGATTGGTCGAAATAGATGAAATGCTGACGCTCATTGGCTCACGGATTCACTTTGATCAGTCTATTGGCGGCGATGCTTGCTTCACATAGTTTATTCGATCACCAGAGCATCGATTCCCTTTTCGCCGAAAATTAAACTCTGGTTTTTTAAACACGTAATTCGAAAAAAATAATTATTCGGCGAAACGGGAATTCCCGTTTCGCCGAAAAGTAATATACTGATTAAAATTCGGCGTGTCGGCAAAACGGTCGTACACTTTTTCGATCACTCAGGTACCTTCCATGAATTCTAAGAAATCTTGCGAGATTCAAGGTTTTCCAAACCTGGAATTTTGAAAATCATAATTCCATGACTTAACGTGTTTTCCAGGTCTTGCGCAAGGCCCTGGTATCACAATACAGCGAATATAACACGGTCAGGCGAAACCAAGCCATCAGGAATGTTGTATCTGCGGTCCTTCCATCAGTCTAGGACACTTAAATCATGACAGATCCAGATTAATGACGTTCGAACAGGTCGCTAATTACTTAATCTAATTTCCGTGTCGTGTCCGTGCATTCATTCGCTTGCGCCGTTCTACATCTGACATGGTTTTGGCGCATGTAGAGAGACTTTTTTTTAATCCTTTTTTTAAAGTTTGAGTTGGAACTTTTTCACGTTGCGTGTGTCCATAGCTGAGAACTAAAGTGAGACGGCATCAAGTCTATCCCCTTCCTTCCGCCCTCCCCCCTCCTCCCCCACAACAAAAAGTATAAGCTATTAGCACAGACGTAAAATACAGATGGCATCATGTCTACGAACATTTTTTTTCGGTATTTTTTTTTGTGTTTCTCAAGTTGGGTTTACGATCGCTCGCGAGGTTGTGCAAATAACATCAACACAGATCGTAAAAAATGGAAGCTCTTCACAACCGAAATGCCGATATGGATTGTCTTAGCGTTCTAAGCTAAAGAAAGAAAGAAAAAAATAAATAAAGAATAAAAATAGAAAGAAAAATCACTTTTCGGGTTGCTGGTCAAGGTATTTCCGGTTGTGTGCTGCACGTGCTAAATCGTTTTACCGACGTCGTCTCCCATGTGATTTATAAACCCATTAAACCTGAATGATTTTTTTTTAAAAAACAAAAGAAGTAATAGCCTCGTAATGAAATACACTTAAACGATATTCGCGAAAGGAAAATGGAAGGAGATATTTTAACGACTACTGATAACTCAAGATTGTTGTTGTTCCTACGTATAGTTATCTTAAATCGGGGTAAGCAGAAACGAGATTTGTAACATGGCCTCATCTGGTGAAGGCCTGGCTTAGAAAGCCTCTCCACTGCGAACCAATATGGCCGCCCCTCGATTCGGCCAGAAAATGGTGGTTCGTTCAGTAAACACGGCTGTAAAATGATGGAAATATTTGACGCGAGTGTATAGTTGGTGAATCATCGTGTGTGTTTGGTGAATCATGGACTTGCAACGCTTCTGCCCGAGGGAAACCTCTCGTGGAATCTCGCAGAAATCTCGCCTAACCAACATAGCCGAAGTGCGATCATTTGGTTATTTGTGATTTAGCGACACTCTGAGACAGGCCCCGATTTAGCTTTTTTTTTTCTGAGCGCAAACTTTGGTCTCGTAAGTGGGTAGGTTTGCGCAATTCTGCAGCTCTGACAGCAAAGGTTGCTCAAACCTTTACTGCTTGATAATATAAATTGGAGGAATAATAGTAAATCTAATAAAACTGAATATCTACTATATTAATAACGAAAGCGCTCAAAGGGTTCAAAGGGTTTAACGAGCGTTAACCACTCCTGGTCATCTGCCCGAAGCCCTAAGGCCTTATGTCTGCAACAGCCAGATTCCCAGGTGGTCACCCACCCAAGTAAGCGCTCAAGGATCAGCAGCAACAATTGAATTTTATCATTACAATTAAAAGTAACGTTTTTTTTTCATTCTTCGTGCACGTGTGATGTCTTTGCTATGGTGCATAACAATTCTTGGTGCACGTGTTATGTATTTCAAACTTTCATCGAAAACAGTTCTTACTTGATGGGTAAAATGAAACACCCCGTGTTGCAGCTAAACCCGTATAGTTTTAAACCAACTAAGCTACATTCTTAATTTCAGCAGCTATTAACCATGGAATAGCTTATTTGCTTCGTAGAATTAGGCTTTCTGAGCTGAGGTGAATTGTTTCAAAGCAGGAAGCAACAATAATTGCGTGCGCGGCCGTTCATACTCGGTAAATGAACAACAATTATAATTGCAACAATTATGACGACAATAAACTTCATATTGTTGTGGAGTGTGCCATTGTCGACGGTTTGACTTTTCTCTGATCAGCGGAGTTTCTTGCTTACTGAATGCTGGGTTTCTCAGTGATTGGATTTTTTTAGACTTCAGGCAAACTTCATTGTGACTTATCCGGGTCTACACCGAAACATCCGTGGGAATGCTCAGACTTCCGGCCAGGGAAGGATAACAAGGACGAGAAAGAAGGGTAAGAGGCAGACTGTCACATTTCGGGGGGGGGGGGGGGCGATTCTCTGAGGGAGAAAGGCGTAGGTGGGGGTTGGGGAGCATTAAAAACAAAGCCCAAACACGTAAGGTGCCGGGGAGCTACACACCCCACATTGCAGGAATCATTATTTTCCGGAACCCATTTTTATGTGAACAAATTTCAGCTCCCATAAGATATAAAAAAACGGGGAGCTCTTCGGGAGAGTAGGAGAGCAAAATTCTCCGTTCGTTGCTACCAGTTCGTTTGAGCCCTGCTCCGAGACCAAAGTCTTCCTTAACATTGAACTTCAAATTTAAAAAAAATAAATAAATAAAAACACGGCCAAAATGTAACATAACCTAAACCAACTAGAAATTCTTAATTGGATGTAACGCTTTACTTAGCTGTCAAGCCTGTCTTTTTAAACTATATAAACACACGGTTTTGGAGTTTATATTCGCACAAGCTTTAGCACAGGGCGCTTTGCTGGCTTTCGTCGTAGCTACGCCCCAACAACAAATGAGTCCTTGTGTAGAAATTTCGCTCAGACATAGATTCCGTGTCATTATTGGTCAGAGATATAGATTAGATTATAATGTATTAGCATTCAGAACTGTGAGCTGTTGGAAAGTTCTCTCAACATTAACAGTGGGTGCCATCTTAGAGGAAATAGCACGAGTTAGACAGTCGGAACACCTTCAATTTACAACATATTTCCGGGGGCTCACTACCTCTCAAGTATGCTCATTATAGGAAGGAGAAAAGAAAGTTGCAACATGGTTCCATCGATGCTCTAAGGAATATGTAAACTCTGGTTGCCCAAGTAGTGTGTTAGCTAGTTTCTAACCTCAACTCATTTTGACTATTTTGTGCATGTGACTACAATGTGTTGTAAATTGAAGGTGTTAAGACTGTGTAAACTCGTGCTATTTCCTCTAAGATGGCAACCACTATTATAACAGTGGAGCATCATGGAGAGAACCATAAACACATTTTAAAATGTTGAACGTTTTTTTGAATTTTATTTAAGTAAATAAACAAACTACCATCATATCATCCGGAAACACAGTGTGCTACGACGGAAGTTTGTTTGTCTTCTACCCATACGGCTTCATTTCTGAAGTTATGTTTGTATTATTTTTAGTAGCTACAAACAAAATCTTGGGACTGAAGGTAGTGTAATACCGGAACAAATAATTTTCCCCAAGATGGCGTGCTTCAATTTCCTACACTTTCTTATGCTTGCCCCATATACGTTTCCCCTCCTTGAGTATATGGTTTTTTGACGGTTTGCTGTTGTTGGAGCCGCGAAAGACTGTGGGAATTGCAGGAACTTTTATGTGTACCACAAATCGACAAGAATCACTGTCGCAACTCAATCCACAATAATTGTAAATTTATATTAGCCAGCCTTAGGGCCAACGTGCGTATTATATTCATCTGTGGTAGCATTTGCTATCTTATCGTAAAATCGGCATAAATTACGGTAACACGCAGCAGCAGCCGAGGTGTCTGAACCCAAGTAGGCCTTTTTGTTTTACATTATTTACAAACGCCGGTCGTGCGCCTGCCATTCCATCATTCTTGTCAGTCAAATTTTGACATTCCAACATTGTAATTTTTTTATTTTTTTTATTTATTCCCTTTTGCGGAGTTCAGTGTTCTTGCTAATAAGGTGAAGCGTGTCCTCCTACATTATGTTGTTGTTCAATGTTAGGTCTGATTGCCTTTGGTTGGGAGAGGGAGGAGGGAAAAGGAGGTGTGTGTGTGTGGGGGGGGGGGGGGAAGGCAACTTCAAACTTTATGTTTGGTATGTATTATCTCCTCTTCGAATCTCCTTCTGAAAATATGTGGGCGTTGTACCGTTGGAAGCAATCTTTGTTGTTCTTAATCATTAATTTATGCTAACGAAGTCCGCCATATGTTGTCGAAACAATTCTTCTCGAAGCGCCCATCCGTGCGTGTTGGGTTGCCGCACATTGACGATTTGGAATTCGATTCAAATAAATATAATAACTCAAACTGGGTAACCGAGGAAGTGACGCATGCGTCGTTCGTTCGTTCGATCTTCTTTAAGGGACTTCCGGTTCTCAACTTGCACCTGAAACCTTTCTGCAGTTTTTATACGTCAGCTTGTTTACACAAGAGTTTGTTTAAAGTTTGATGGTTCGAATTGCACTTAGCGGGTAATTTAGACCCGACAGTAATTAGCTTTTTAAATCAACTTACTATAGAGCAGTGACGCGACGTAGTATATTGTATATAACTCTATGCTGGAGCCTTAATGGGTTAGCTGCAAGGGGCACTGCAGAGAGAAACAGAAGGGCGTCATACTGAAGCCGATGATGTGAAGAGTGATTTCTTAGACCTAAAACGCGCTATTTTCGTTGTTGGAGAAAACAACGTTATTTTAAGCCTAAGAAACCCGCTCTTCCGTCGTTTTTCCCTGCATTTTTATGTAGTGCACCTTGTAGTTATGCCCTCCAAAATCCATACTGGTGCCAATATGGCGGCAAATGTCACTGCTCTATAATAGTCGCCGTATGTGATAGCTGGGGTGGAACTTACATGTATGCTATTGATCTTGTTATCAAGCTCCAAAAGAAAATGATATACAAAAAACAACGAAAGATTCATTCAAATCTTTCAGCATATAGGTATCCGGCCAGTCCGCCATTTGTACGTTTACCATAGTTTTAATTAACTTCCGTGGAACTAGTAAATATACTACAACTCGTTTAGGAATCAACTACTGTACCACAGGAGAAAAATGAATCATAAATTTTGCTATAATTGTATTTTTTTTTGTAGCATACAAATAACTTTTTTTTGTACTGCGGTTTCCGTTACCTTTTAGATTTGCAGAAATAATTTAGATAATTTATGTAAACGTAATGTAACAAATGTTGGTGATTGTCGTCACTCGGAATGTTACTGCTAAGCAAAAAGGTAACAGGTTACTCGACTCTTAAGTAATAAATGGTTACCGATCGGTATTTAACCTAACTGCATAGCAACTTCCTTAACAACGCTTAGTGAGTATATGGTAATGAGCCTACCTTCTTAACATGCTTTCTTCGTGAAAATGGCTGCCAGTTAGTTTGCTCATCGAAGTATCCGACGAATACGTTCTAAAACTACTGGTATATGACGTCCCCGTTGGTGGCCGTGGTTTGGTGTAATTGGTCGCTGGTCTGTAAGACCGATTATTAGTTACTCCTCCATCGTATGGGATTTTATTGCATGGCCTTGAATTCTTTGAAAGGCCAGAAATTTGAAAACCCAAAATTCAAGGCTTGAAAAAAACCTTAAAAATTAAATTTTTCTTGTTGGAGCCTTGAAACAGTCTTTTAATTTTTATTGAGTGTACCTTGTTTGGAATGATGTTGCCGTTAACAGTCGTATTATTTTAGGTATACAATTAGATAAATGATTATTGTGTGCGCGGCGCATCTTGAACACTGAAAGTTTTATTATGAGCGACTACGTCTTCCTGGACGGAACGGCTTTAATCGACGGCCGCCATTGTTTTTGTAACCATTTTGGATATCATCAAGGCACTCTGCTACCAAAAACGTACAATCGATTATCTGTGTTCGTTCTGCAGCGAACTCAAGATAGGCCGCGCACACTATAGAAATAGTTTGTCAGCCGAATTTATTTCTTCTGAGAAAAGTGATTCACTCGGATTGGACTGGAGACAGAAAACAGAGAGGCAGTGCAGTGCAAGCAATTTTTGCCAGAAGGGGCAGTGTTAATGTTAGTTACTGTGTTCTTGTCTATTGTTGGGAGAGGGACCGGATGTTCATGGCTCAGGGGCTTACAGTTGTGAGTAGAGTAAGTTTTACTTGCTAGGATAGGCTAAGATAGGACCGAGTGTATGGCGTTGTGGGTCACTTGTACTCGAATAAATATCAAATATAATCTTCATCATTGTTTACGTGGTTCAGCTTCCGACTGCAAATTGAGAACACAGTGGCGCGAACAATGACTGACAGTTGGTAAAATGTTGGAAGGTAATTCTAATACGGTTTCTGTGCAAAGAGCTTGAAAAACCTTGAAAAAAAACCTTGAAAATGGTTTCATCTGTATTCGACGAACCCTGCTCTTGGTTTAAGCTTCGTGATTTAGCTTTGTACCAGACAGCCACCCAGCTAAAACCGATCCTTTTTGCCGTCGGCCATAACCGTCACTCCTCTACGTCTATAATAAGTAAGTCTTGCTGCTATCACCAGACAGTTTTTAGGCCTGGTATTCTTAAACCCACGCCTTCCCGTAATTTTCTTTCCCAAAACTCCCCCAGCCCACCTCTTCCCCCATCACTCTCTTTCTCTCAATTCCCTCATTTGTCCCCTTCCCCCCTTTTGCTCCTGCAACTTATCAAAAAGCGGCATGAAACAGCTAGCGACCCTGGCGGGCGGTGGGTAGGCCTATTGGCCGCCATATGACTGGCTGTTTGAGACAGACATTCACATCCCTCGCTTTGCGTTACATGAAAAATATAAACGTGGCTGAGACAACAAAAATAAAAGTGCAGAACAGAAGTACCTAATTTCTAGGGGAGGGTTCTGTTTGTCTTTCTCTGTTTGCGTCGTTAGTGTGGCAGCTTTGCTCGTTTGGCATGCCCGTAAATGTCAGATGGTGAACGATCTGTTCCTTTTCTGTTTTAGTAGCCCTTTGGGGGGCTTCTGCGTAATGTTCTGTTCGTGCCGTCAATCCGTCATTACTCAAGCCAAAAGGCCACATATGCAGTAGTTTTTCCTGGGGTAAGCACTTCCGAACATCGCAAGTGTGACCAGAATATCACATGTATGAGCGGTATGATGCGAACATTGCCACATGACTAGCATCCACAACCCTATAAAATCTTACTGGTCATACTTAGAACATCGTATGACTAGTGTGATGAAAACATGGTAGCATGATTGTCTCATGTGCAAGAGGTCCTTGGATCGATCCTGACCTCAGCCACTACTTGCATTTTCGGGAAGAGAAGGTCCCCGTGATGCTTCGTGCTCATGTTGATTGTGGCATGTGAACGACCCTATAGGAATATCCGATTGAAATTACCTAGTATACATGTCCTCTTGCATTCTGGTGCCTTGGTTATAGCTGGGAGTGTGACAAACATCCACATTTGATCAGAACGTGATCATAAATAAATAAATAAATAAATAAAATGTTCACCATAATTAACGTGGTAGGTACCGGAAGAGTGGTGAGCCGCTAACCCGCTAACACCGGACCAACAAGAGGGTGGGAACTAGATTTTCGGGCCAAAATCGAAATCAAGACGGTCGTTTAAGGTAAGAATGCAGTGGCTCTTTGTTTAGCATTCTGCAGAAGCCGGGTAACATGTTCATATTAACCGTCTCAGCAGGAAGGGCATTCCAAATTGGGACGACACGGACCGAGACGAAATTCCGGCGACATTTTAGGCGCGAAACCTCCGCAGACTGCCTCCAGGTGTGTCCCCTATAGTCATTTGACTTTTTGGAGCATTATCGGAAAAGGGAGGTCCACATAGATGTGACCATCACGCAGGATCTGTACGTTAGAATGAGATCGAAATTAATTCGATCTCCGCAACTCAAGTAATTCGAGGCCAGTCGTTTGGAGGCGTTCAAATTGATCGATGTCCCGCAAGCCTGATCAGACCTATATGGATCAGGATGTTACAGTTGCAAGCAAATGCGAATCGGCTTGAAGTTATCAACAAAAACCAATAAATATGCGAATATTCGTTTTTCCACACCTTATTTTGTATGTTTACATTTGGGTATAGGCCTAATAAGTGTTTTCCCTAGAAAATTTTCCATGTTTGTTGTGACAGCAATGTCACAATCTATTCTATTCGAATGACTGTTACTGAAAGACTTTCGCTTTCAGGTGCACACGTCCGCGTTTTTTTTTTCTTCTTGTATTTTTTTTTTAGGACTGTCCCGGATGCTTTCTTTAAGCGGTCTTATTGTTTGGGTTGTCTGTGTATGTTATTCCATGCTAATTTACGACTGGTCGTCTAGTTCGTCATGCCTTCTCGTTCTGCATCTGAAAGAAAGGCTTAATGGCCCTCTTTTGTCCGACTGTCCTACTTGGTATTCGTCGCGTGCTATACCGCACGTGCTTCTTTGGCGTTGTGACACTTTTTGTTTGTTTTGTTGTTGCCGTACGCCGCCATTTTGTTTTAACGAGTAGTGGGGAGCAGACTCTCAACTCCGGAATTGAGAGGCGCAATAGGGAGAAAATTGTACTATCTGACCCCCCTCTCGATTTTTCAGCCTGTTTTTGTAAGTATTCGAAAACTTATCAGTTCTCGTTTGTTTAGTAGTCTCGGTTTCAGTTTCGTTTTCAGTCCTGCACTCTTGACTTTAAAAATGGCGATCCAGCTACCACAATGGCTGCCATGCTGAATTCAATGTGCCGGTTGACGATACTAACAACGATTTCGATTTTCGTGTAGAGATGTAAAACAAGAAGTCGAATTGTCGGCTTCGACGTTAACTTGGTGTATGCGGATGTAAAAAAAAAATGGGAGTCCTGTCAGCCATTTTGAATTACGTTTTTATTTCCGGTGGTTAACTTTTTTTCACTGCAACATCCCGTAGACTGTAGAAAGCTACAAATTTCCGACAATGTAGAATATCCATTTACTAAGTATAACAATATAAATCCCGGTCCCTGATCCTGAATTTTTAAACGATAGTTTTAGCAACTTAGATACTCAACGTCATAATACTAGGCTAAATCGCAGCGTAAGGATTTTGCGATTTTAAACAAAGGCAAAAAAAAAAACAGAACTTTAAAACAAAATGAATAAACCATTAAAACAGACAAAAACCATTTAAATAAAGGCAAAAAACCATTAAAATAAAGGAAAAAGAACCACTAAAACAAAGACAAAAACCATAAAAACAAAAGGCAAAAAAAACATAAAAAACATTTTTTTTAAATGGCAAAACCGTTAAAATAATGACTATTCGAGGATTGCCTGATTGGCTGATTCCAAGCTCAGTATGGACCAGCCAGACATTGCGTACTATTTTTTTTTCACCCATTTTTTTTTTTTTTTTACATCTGATTGGAGGGGGTTGGAAACTATAAAAGGAGTCCGGTAAGTCATTCACCTCTACCATGACTGGTAGGCATGGCAGGGACTTTGGCAGAGTCCTCTTTCCGATCAGATCAGTATACTACAAGTAGCTAGCCCCCCACCACCAATCAGCCACCACGATCACATCAGAAACAGAATGCACGCTTCCTTCGCGGGGAACCCAACAATCAGTTGAAAACAAGAACACATCGAAAGCGAACACATTCTTTCCCTATTTCAACACGTAAAAAAGCTTAGGCTTAGCAATAAACAAGAAAAGGAGTGCAGGGCTCCCAGCCAACTTCAATGGATAAAAAATAGGAAATATAGAAATTTCTTGTTAAAATATAGGAGCTTTATAGGAAAGTCAAACAAAACTTATAGGAGATTTATAGTAATTCTAAGCCTGGATGCAGTGGTAGAGTGTCCTATGGTGCTGTAGGGCAACTATATTTTTGTTGTTGTCCTCAATCCAATTGTGGTCATTGTGGCTGAGCGGTAAGAGAGCTCATCCTGGTTGCTGGCGGTTTGCGGATCTGGTCGAACCCCTGGAAAGGGGACCTTGGCAAAGTCCTCGCCAGGGCTGCCGGCCAGGGTATCGTGGAAGGCTACCATGCTCCTTCAGCAGCTATAGGATGTATTCTGGCTAATTCTGGACAATCTTTCGGCCCCGACGATGATCGGAGGTTTCCCGGATCACCTCTTCTTCTCTAAAAAAAAGCTGGTATGTTCAAAATTGAGCCGGTTCAGCCATACAAGCATAAATTGCTTCGGCTGACATAAGGCTCTTCAAAAAATTAATAAAAAAAAATTTTAAAAATAGTAAAAATAAACAATTTTGAGTGTAGCTGATCGATCCAAGCTGGAGCGCCTAATGAAGGGGAAGACAGATGTAATTGTTTCCGGATCCAAATAATTAGCGTAGCAAGGAATCTCGCCCCAAAAGGGGTAATATTTTAGTTCATAACAGAAAAATATAGGAAATATAAGAGCATTTCACGATTTATAAGAGCTTTATAGGAATACTATAAAAAAAAAATAGGAAATATGGTGGACTGGGAGCCTTGGGTAGCATCAATATTGTGAATGGCAACAATGCAACATTGTGAATTATTAGGCTTTAGCGAGATACGAGCCACCATGCAGTAATACATCGAGTGGGTAGTTGCCATGGCAACATCCGTCGACGGGCCTAAGTCTGCTGCTATGGTGCAGCCATATCAATTCGTGACAATAAGACTGCCTGCCAAAGTAGCAGGTTTCATGATAGTTCCTGAAATATCATCATTTGCTACGCCAACTTAAAGGTATAGGCTTATAGCTAGCGGGAATGAGTTTTCATAAATCAGGCCTACAACCATTATTCTTCCAACCTGAACAAATGCCCTCCCCTCCCCCTCCTGTAGTTTGAATCTACTGCGCCAACCCGTTTCTCAATCGGTGCCACGGGGTCTAAGGATTCTCCACGTGCTCCGCGCGCCTCCCTCCGTGTTTCCTCGTGTTTTGCCCTTATATAGAGGGCGTGGGCAGCGTCCCTTTGCTTCAACAGGTACGGGGTTACACGACTAACATCACGGCCAAGGACGGAGACGAAGGGCAGGGTTGTATCCAAGGACAGATCCACCCCCTTCCACTTTTTTCTTTTCTTCATTTATTGGGGTTTCCTGCGGTTTGTTGAGGGAATGCCTTTTGAATGACGTCATTCCCTTTCGACATTCTCCTTAAATTAAAAAAAAATGTCTTGTGAAATAAGTTTGATCAACTCCATTTTGAATTCACCCGATCCCGAAATTTTGAGTGGCATCAATTTTTTTGTGACAGCGTTTAATGCCGATAACCCACTCTAACGAATTTGTGCCCAACAGTCCAATAGGGATGGGTCGGTTTCAGTTTTTTTACTTCGGTTCCGATTCCGGTTTTCATGCCAACAAAACCGCGGTTTCGGTTTCGGTATCGGTTTATGCCACCCTCTGCCCCAACCAGATAGTTCTCGTTTTTTTCTTGTAACAGTAGTATTACTAGCTTTTAACTCACTTCTGCTTTCACTTTCAACAGCGTCATAGACCATGGGGTTTCCTCACTCACTGTTTCCTTTTGCGGGGGGTTGACCCTCCTGAATGTTCTTGGTGTCGACGGCCACTTACGGTCCGGCACTTGCTTGTTGATTGTCGCCATCTTGATGGTGTTCGTCGTCGGTTCCATCTTCCGCATGACATTGCGCGTCAGTTGGGCGATAAGTCTGTCCTCCTGTCCGGTGTTTTTCAATTTTTGCAGGAGGTACAGATGTATGACAAGATTTAGATTAGGGGTTTGAATGACATCTCTGTAATGTGTGGTGCAGTGGCAACCCAGACCACTGCACTGTGACTGAGGTTGGCGCTAATGACCAAGTTGTCGACGCGCCATTAAGCCTCAATCCCCCCCCCCTCTAGCTGAGATACCATTCTCTTCTACTGTTTTCGTTTTAAATGAGTAGAAGCTTTGCCGTGAATTCTATGTAGAAAATTATAATTATTAAAAAATACACAACAACAAATCAGTCTTTGATTTTTTGACCACCGTATGAAAAACCGACTCAAAATCCGAATCGGTTTCGGTTTTCAGTAAAAAACGAATATTCGGTTTCAGTTTCGGTCACTGACCCATCCCTAGTAGTCTGTTCCACATTATGTTTGCAGGAAACCGTCTGTATAATGCGACGTTTCCTTCCACTATACGAGTGCAAAACCGTGTGGATATTACACTCGTAAAGACTATACACAGTTCTGTTAGTCTACGAATGCGATATTTACGTGTTTTTTTGCACTCGTAGTGGAAGGAAACGTGGCATCACACATTCAGTTCCCTGCAAACACAATGTGAAACAGACTATAGTCTGATTTTCTGCCATTATCCTACGAACAAATTATGGGTATTCGACCGTATTTATTAGATCAGGAAAAGTCAAGCTAAAGATGAAGCTATACCGAAATGAGTTAGGATACACTGGGTACCAATTATCACAGTACATCATCATAATGTCGGGATGGTATCGTGATTTTTCTACTCGCCTTGTGACGGATGACCACTCTAGGAATGAATCCTTTTATTATGTCGTCCAACCAAAAGTTGTTAATGAAGAGCTCTCCACAAATACAGTTACTCGCTTGATAGTAAATTTTTTAATAAATTGCCTACCGAAATTATACATCTTACCGGGCTGAAATCGTTCAAGAAACATTTGTTTAAATGGTTATTAGATCAAAACCCTACAAGCTTAGCAATGCCGTTTAGCATTATGAGTTAACTAGCATCGTACCCGGCTTCGCCCGGGGATTTATTTGACCCGTGGTTGTTTCCCAGTATTTGCTCGGTGCTGCCTGATCGTTCACTGCAACAGTCGATTTTTGTTTGTGTCACACTCCCCCTTTCCGCCAATCCTCTCCCTCCCCTCTCCTCCTTTTATCCCGTCCTCTGCCTCTCCTCTTGGTTTCCTTCCCTTTCTCTTTTTACTATACGTAGTTGAAAATGTTCTTTTTTGGGGGGGAGGGGGGGTGACCCTTGGCCACACACGGGCATTTGCTCTTGTGGTGTCACGGTCGTCTTTTTTTTGCCAATTATTTCCTTGTAAATCTGAAAATAAAGTCAACTCAACATACCACCAACAATTTGGGAATAAAAGCAAATGTCGAAACAGTACAAAAGAAACGAATCACCATGGTAACTGAGGAAAAAGCACTATCGTTCTGTAAGCTCAAGCTAGCAAAAACCGTAATTTTTCGCGGTGAATTAAGTAAACATTGAGATGGGGCTGTTTTTTTATCCTTCCGAAAAAAAAAATAAATGAAAAATAAAAACGTCGTAGGATGCATTTGAAGTCTTTTATTTCTGAACCAGTTCACTTCAGTGATACTTGCGATATTATCGTTCAAACGATGTCGGACCTGACGATACCTATATCGGTAGAAATAAATATCGTTTGGACAACTTTACACGTGAAAAATACAATTTATCGCACGGTGCCTAACTTTCACAATGCTAAAAACGATCAGCGATATATCTCATAATCACCACACTTTACATTTACAGTGCGTGATATTCATATCACCATAATAAAGGGTGGTGATGTGCATGCCATGCACAGTAAAGTGGTGATGTCACGTGACCTGAGGTGAACGACGTTTTTACAGATGAAGTTTTCGTGATGTGTAAAACGATAACAGACATCAGTCCATTGAATTAAAAAAAAAATGTGTTTCTTCTACACCTATTTTTTTAAAAGAAAATCCCACCCTCCCCTCAAATGATAGCAGCCGCAAACCTGACTGTATCAATACAAAATTATGCAAACGTGACGACATAATGTTTACATAAACAACACAGCTACGAAGGCAAACTTCCCATTTCCGCCAACAATTTTGTTTTTCATTTCGAAAGTTAGGGACCGTGCGATATAAAGTGGTTGTACCACCCGGGGCGAACTGTATCGGATTTATGAGCCGATGGGTGATAGGCCTACCTCTTACATTGCCAAACCGCTAGAAATACGTTTCAATGGCGTATCGACCTTCGGCCTCAACCGTCGTCTTGACGTAGTTCTCGCGGATTGGCTATTGGAACATCGCCCATCGAGTGATAAATCCGATACAGTTCGCCAGGGGTGGTATAACTATTACGTATATGTACCGACTTTGTGGATTTCCTAGAAGCGAGTAGTGAGCAATTACGCTTTGGAAAAAAAAATTGCAGTTACATTATTTCGGTAATTGCGCCATTTCGTTATCATTATCCGACCACTGCCTCTGTCATGGCACTCCAGACGCCCCCCAACTGATAACCATTTGTCATCTGTCGATCCAGTCGCCAAGGTGTGTATAGGGTAGGGCTGTTCGGGCAGCAAGCGTGACCTGTACCTCCCCTCGCAGTGCCTTCTCACCAGAATTACACCATTCTAAGGGCCAACAGGTTGAGTTACGTGATTTGTTATCGCAATAATGGGCCTTTTTTTTTAAAACCTTAAATACAAAATAACAATTAAAATCTTTTGCGTTCAACATTTTACACAATAAAAAAGAAAGAATTTGAGATTTACCATTTTTAGTACCACTTCAGATTGTTATCAGCCAAAGATTACCAGTACAGAATACGCGAGCGACTGGAAATCCTCAAACTCGACACCTTCGAATGATGTAGACGTCCGAAGGCGGACCTCATCCTTATTTTTAAAATTATTCGCTGCTTACTCCCGGTCGATTAACCGTTCTTTGATTTTAGTACTTGACACCCGAACTCGGCGAAATCACCTTATAGTGTCAGCGGCCTATCTTCAGTTCTTCGCAGAACGAACACAGATAATCGATTGTAGGTTTTCAGTAGCAGAGTGCCTTGTTGATATCCAAGGTGGTTACAAAAACAATGGCGGCCATCGATTAAAGCCACCCCCTCCAGGAAGACGTAGCCGCTCACAAAATACTTGAAGGACTCAAGAGACGTCTCCGCGCACACAATAGGCTCGTAAATCCTCCCGGGTACTACCTGAGTTAGTAGGAGGGCATTTTTTGGTCCGAGAGTGGTTCCAGTGTGGAACTCTCTCTCTAATGACTTTGTTGCGGCACCGTCATTACATATCTTCTGCAAAAAAAAAAAAAAAAAACTCAACACGTTTGATTTAACGGTAAACTTGCTGCTCCCTGAAAATGTCCCCTGAGGCCGGCCATCCCCCATTCTCCTCTAATCCAGTTCTTCTACTTTTTTTCATCCCCCATGTTTTCCCTCAAGAAGTCTTGAAATGTCTTTTTAGTTTTAAACGTGCTTTTCTAATGCGAAGTTGCTTAAGTTCATTTTTGAGTAAATGGCGTGCTGTTAGAGGTCTACCCCGACCATTGGTAGTCAACTTTGCTCTTTTAAATGGCGCAAAGAAAGTCATTTTATTATTTAGGACTATTTAGGAGTTAAAAAAATGCCAGTACTTTAAATCACCTATATTTGCGCCTTCATTCAAAAGTAACCTGCAGCCCTGTAATTATAACCTATACGCGGTTACATTAATTTTGGTTAATTAAGTTGAAGGAATTTCAAGATCGACCTAAAGTCCACGCGAAGGGGTTGATGACCTTACAAAGGCCAGCATTTTCCATATTTTATCCGAATTACGACCACCTAGACTTTGCACAGTTGCACGAATCGCATAAACAAATCCATAATTTTAAAATTTATTGGACAGTTGCGAAATGAACGGCTTCTAAGTTTTGCAAGAAGGTCCTTCTGGAAGTTGTCTTGCGGCATAAGTGAAGGTTTTCTTTCATCGTACCACCACGGATTTTGTTGCCGGATGAGCCAAGCGCGGTTTTTATAGTGTTCTTGATGTGACCGGGGGTTCAGACACTTTGCGGAAGGTATACAGAAGAATGACCCTCACTTGTTCCCAGACTAATTACTCAAGGCCTGCGGCACGCTTTTCAGTCTTTTATGATGAGACAACGCACTCAGAATTAAAATTACACTCATTAAACTTTTAAAGAACATAATTATGAACTCTAAAGTTAGGTTTTTTGAAACCTATTAACCTTACAATTCATGACGTAAGAGTTTTGTTTTTGTAAAGTTGAGGGAACAGGAATAGGAGCAATTTCGGCAATTTTCACGTATGTGCGCGTGTGTCTCTCTCAATTGACCTTGTCTTACATTCCTGGCTATATCTCATCTTAAACTCGTAGCGTAGTCGATTTGAGGATTAAGTTAAAGCCACTGGCAAATCTACCGACACCCCCCCCTCCCCACTACAGTTCCTGTAATGTTCCGCGAATTACTTATTAAACTCCCCTAGACCTCACGTAATTTGGAGACATTAAAACTCAAAGGCTTATTGAGTTTTAATAAAATATGCCCATTGCTCGCCATTGCCATCCAAATTATACACTTAACAGCACACATACAGCAGGTTTGGGTTCAAAATTAGTGTGTGTGGGGGTGGTGGGAAATGAACCCGCAACCCAAGTAAGAAGAAATAGGTCCTCAAATGTCCCACCCCCCTCTCCCCACCTTAAATTCCTAGATCCGCCTCTGGGTAAGTCACGCAAACATATAGGCGAAAGAATAGTGTAAAGCCAAAAAAATTCATAAAAACTCAACACAAACCACAACGTTTCGGGACAACTATCAGTGTCCTTAATCTGTCTACTTCGGGTTCACAGTAATTAGTTTGCACAACTAAGATAATATTAGTTCGTAGCCCAGACGAAACGCGTTAATGAAATAATTACTTACCGATACGAACCGATATGATATCTTACAAAAACATCTCTCCAGTACTTACCGACCCAATACCTCGGCCGTCTGATGATAAACCGATCACCAATATATGTTTGGTTCACTGCCACTGACATATATTTACAAAAAGATAATGTTAAGACAATTTGATTGTTTTGTTGTACTCGGTTGTTGTATTCGAATTTGTTTACATTAATAAGTAAACAAATTTGACCTGTAGCTCTCATATAGGCAAGCCAGGAAGATTCAGGAATTTTGCTTTAAAATGCCGCAGACCCAAAGCATTTATTTCGTCTAATTCCTAAGTTTTGAAAAATTTGAGTTTAAGCTTAGCTGTATCGGAATAGATTTTCTTGTCACCAATAAGGATAAGGTCGGCCTATTCACGTTGCCTTTTGGACTTCTTTGTCAGACTGCCTGAGTAGGGAATCGAACCCACGACCTTTGAAACCAAAGTCCGAGGTCCTACCACTGAGCCATACTGGCACTTCAGGCCGTGTCAGCATGGCTCAGCGGCAAGACCTCGGCCTCTGGTTTCAAAGGTCGTGGGTTCGATTCCCCGCTCAGGCAGTCTGACTTTAAGTCCAAAAGGTAACGTGAATAGGTTTGCATCTGTATTTATTTAATTCTTCTTGAGCCTTCGGTTTTCCGTCTTCTATTGAGTATGAAGTGTGTTTTTTGCATATTTCGCCATACCAATTTACACATCACAACCAAGCTGGTACTCGAATTTTTTAGAGGAAAACCGATGGTACGGCAGAGATACTTTGGTTGATATTCATTATAAAACAACTTACAGCCAAAACGCAGCACCAAAAACTGTCCAAGTTACCAGCAAAATCTTGCAAAACATTTGCAAACCTTGCCAAACTTGCAAATTTTCGGCAACCTTTCTAGTTGACTTCTTCTGACCACAGCCCAAGAGATTTCACACCTCCACTTCTCTACTCTCTAACGGACTTTCCTCAACTCTCTAACGGACTTTCCTAGTCCGTTAGAGAGTAGAGGAGTGGCAGGGTTGGAAATTTCCCGGGAAAAACTAGTTTTGGACAGGGCACTGGTAAATACTGGTAAAAACCTGGTAAATACCAGCTAAGTGGGAAAAATGTTATTAATTCTTTTTTATTACATGCATTTTTTAGGTTTGGAGCCTAACTGCTCATTAACACTAATAGTAGTACTTAGTAATTCACCACTAATTCAGAAACTTTCATTATGAGAATTTTTAGCATTTCAATTATAATTTTTGTACTTATAACACACAATTATGTTCATTTCCATATGTAAACGTTGCATCAGCAAACATATTTTGAATCTAATCTTTTGAATTAAAGACACTTTTAATTATATTTAACATATCTAATTTGTAAAACTAATGTAATTGTATTTTACAAGTTATACGCCTAATTTTTGTCTTCAACTGGGAATAACTGGGAGAAAGTAGTTTATCCCGGGGCGGTAAAAACCTGGTAATAACCTGGTAAAAACCACCCCTGGTAAATACCATGCCAACTCTGAGGAGTGGAAGTGTGAAGTCTCTTGGGCTGTGGCCAGAAAAAGACAACTAGAAAGGTTGCCGAAAATTTGTAAATTTGGCAAGGTTTGCAAGGTTTTGCTGGTAACTCGGGCAATTTTTGGTGCTACTTTTTGACTGTAAGTTGTTTTTTAGAGGATATAATTTTTTTGTAGGTGGAGATTGGGTGGTGTGTGGTGGACTCATTGTCCCGCTAATAAATCATATTGCCCGGCGTATTTGCAGGCTGCTCTCGCACACATTTTCCCCGAAGTTTGTAACTTGGCGTTGACGGATGCGATGCCAAGATTAGTATATAATAACACAGCTTGTAGCCAAAAGGCCAACTAAGAAAAAGACTTTTTAAAAACAAAAACAAAAATGAAGAGGCGGCAGGCGGGGCACCCTCCAGCGGCGAAGGAGGGAAGCTGACAAGAACAAAGATGAAAGGGAAAAACGCACAATAGGACAAAAAAAAAATAAACAAGAAAAAGACGGAAGGAGGGCTTTGTTTTTGAGATCTAGCGGGGTTTGCATTCTTCATCCCTCCCCGGCACACGCCTCTACTGAAAGCGTGGTAGGTCTACTAGTTAGCATTCTCGAAAACCTGTCTTACAGCCGGGAATCGCAACTTCACTAGAAACAGTGCATTCCAATCCTTCAGACGTGACTGTCACATGTGCCGGAAGTTCCGGGTTCGACTCCGGCCTCAGCCACCCCTGGCGTTTTCGGGAAGAGAAGGGGTCCCTGTGATGTCTCATGCTCGTGTCGATTGTGGCATGTAAAAGATCCTAGGAATTTTCGACGGAACTTACCTAGCAAAATTGTCTCTTCTCTCCTTCTGGTGCTGTGGCTAATGCTGCATGCACGTCAAACAAGAACAGTCACCAGTACATCAACGCTAAGCTTGCAAGCGCACCAGGGACAGATTTATCATGGTCTCCCCCCCCCC
>JAHWFP010140532.1:31935-58114 GCA_023313725.1 Lithobius niger | reverse complement strand
CACACACACACACACTTTCTGCCTAAAAACATTTATATTTTCTACGAGCTTTAAAGTTTTTATTATACCGTAAATCGCCTATTTCGACAGCAAAGCTACGGCCCACCCCTAAAAAATTCTTTACGATCAGAAACAGTGAAATTACCCAGTTATTTTATAGGTTATTTCACTATTTCTGACCGTAAAACATTTTAGATCGTATTTTTTTTCTGCTATAGAAAGTGACTAACTCGGTGACTAAAAGCTTCATACATTCAGTCAATGTTTGACTGTGTGACTATATTTCATTATTAAAAAGGAGTCGAGGAGGCAAGTTCTCTTTAAAGGGCAATTACATACATTTTGACATGCATGTTTGACGTTTGGATCACCTACACAATAACTAAACACAAGAATTGCGGTAAGAATACGTTACGTACGTCCGATATAACAATTTAATTACTGCATCACCAAAACACGACACAGAGGTCGCCATTGTTTTGCTGGAACGCATAGAAATTAATGCCGACAGACATTAATGCCGACTCTTCGATTTCGACTCGCAGCCGATTGAGATAGCTGTATTGACTGTGAGGAGCTCAAGCATCTGACTGCCTTAGCTGGCCACTACACTGCCGGCCAGCTAAAGCCGTCAGACGCTTGAGCTCCTCACCGTCAATACAGCTATCTCAATCGGCTGCGAGTCGAAATCGAAATGTGATATCTGTCGGCATTAATTTCTGCGCGTTCCAACAAAACAATGGCGATCTCCGTGTCGTGTTTTGGTGATGCAGTAATTAAATTGTTATATCGGATATAAGTAACGTATTCTTACCGCAATTCTTGTGTTTAGTTATTGTGTAAGTGATCCAAAAGTCAAACATGCATGTCAAAATGGTTGTAATTGCCCTTTAACGTTAGGGCACAAGACACATTTCCATATGAAAAGTTTAGTGCCTCCCCCCCCCACCCTTTTACAGCAGAATTCTGGATCCGCCCATGAAAGTGTACCTGAACCTACGAGTAGCTATACAGAACCACACTTCATGACAAATGTGCCTTATGTTCTACAAGCATTCACGTGACCTCTGTACCCTTACGTCATCTTTCCCATCCCCCTATTATCGTAGTAGGAGTTGGGGGAGGGGAGGGAGGGGGATGGGAGAGGATGAAGACGTCAGTATGACGGAAAGGTAGCACTCCAGAAGGGGCCAGCCACCAAAACAACCACCTGGGTTGGGCTCGAACTTGGAAAACCTTGCCCTTGGAGTGGCGTGGAGCGGAGTGGTTGGTGGCTACCGACCCCCAAATAAGGTTAAGGTTCTCCTCGTCAATTAGTCAACAAGTCTAACTAGGGATGCCTTGCAGTTTATCTCGGTACACTTGTGAGGTTTTTTTTTCTTTTTGTTTTAGTTCTTTTTTTCTTCTTCCTGCGCTTGTATCGCTATATCCGTGTATGGATTTGGTTGATGGATTTCTACCAGAAGTTGGTAAATTGTCAGTTGTATATTTAAAGGGAAGGTCATCCGGCAACCGAGGTGGCCATTTGTACCCGCTCGATGGAATTGGACGGAGGGAGGATGCGGATTTGTTGGAAGATCCCAAGTATTTCTAAATTGTTTTCCAGGCTTCCGAGTTACCGCGGGTCGATTCGTATCTTCGTAACCCCCATACGATCCAGGGTTAATAGGTCTAAAAATTTGAAAGTTTACCCCCCCCCCCTTCCCCCGGGGTTAGTTTAGCTTTCTCTTTTTTAAAATTAATATCTTTGTATAATTTTGACATAAAGTACGTAATGAAACATTAATTAAACGATTAATTCAATGTGGTTGCAGTCGGCATTCATTCGGGGGGGGGGGGGGAGGGCCTTCAGGGTCGGGGCCCTCCGATTTTTTAACCCAACTCACCCCGGTCCGGCACTTCCTTGTTGATTGTTGCCATCTTGATGGTTTTCGTCGACGTTTCCATCTTCCGCATGACATTGTGCGTCAATTGGGCGATAAGTCTGTCCTCCTGTCCGGTGTTTTTCAATTTTTGCAGGAGGTACAGATGTATGACAAGAGATTAGGGGTTTGAATAATATCTCTGTAATGTGTGGTGCAGTGGCAACCCGGACCACTGCACTGTGACTGAGGTTGGCGCTAATGACCAAGCTGTCGACGCGCCATTAAGCCTCATCCCCCCCCCCCCACCCCGGCAGTTATAGACCTGGGATCTGATGGCACTTGAAGTACGTAAATTGTCACTAGGGAACTTTTAGTAAATGATGTTCCCCTTTTAAAAATAAAAGGTGGGGGTGGAGGGGGTATGTAGCGTGCGAGTTTCGTACAAGGATGAGAGGGAAGGTCACACGACGTATGACATCACTTAATATTTTATTTACAAATACTTTGCAGGAACGACCAAAGAATGTGGTCCTAATATTTTTTTCCATTTTTGCAACTGTTTTTTGTTTTTAATTCTAAAAAAAAAACCGAGATAATTAACAATTTTACAGAATTGTTTTCCCTCTTCATCGATGACAACTGGGGTCGGAGTCGACATTTGTGGTGTTATTTTCTAGGGGTAGGGGCTCACAGAAGTTGTGACGTAAGATGATATGGGGGGGAGGGGAGGGGGTTGAGAAAGGAAAAATTTACGTGATATCGTTTATGAACGGCCCCTTACGGTATTTGGTGTCTTTCAAAGAGAATTCACAGTGAGGAGTCCAAAATTATTTTAGCTAGATCTAGCAGTAAGTAAAAAAAAAGAAAAAAAAAGAAGGGGTTGGATGAAAATCAAATCTCCCCAAAACAAAACAAAACTTGTTAAGGATTCCCACCAAGTTTTTGCGCGGCTTGAAATCGTGATATCAAACTTGCCAAGCTCTTTCGCCAAGTTAATCCCACCGAGTAATAAAAATGGTTCGAAGGTTAATGAAAAATTTGAAAATTTTTCAAGTAGTTAATTTAGCGTTAAGTAAGTTCAACATTGAGTGGAGAGTCATCCTGAACTTCAGCTTCAGTATCGAAGAATCTCTTGAGGTGGCCAATAATAGCACTTGCGGCAGTCCGAATTTCAGAAAATACTTTGTTCAGACCATCACGGCGGCCGTATTTTCACTACCGTCTTCCCCCCCCCCCCCCACCCACCCCCGGGAAGGGTAACCGTAGGAATTTGAACCGGAGAAATTCCCGATCATGGTATACGGGGCAGAGTTAATAGCCTGAATAACTCCCATCCCTGGCTGATAGTCTCTCACAGTGACTGGACGGGACTTTGATAGGGTACCTTTTCCCTATACTCGTTCAGCTCGCCCAAGCTCTGCTACCGCTTACACAGCACAACTTAAGCTGCAAATAATGAAAATTTGGACTGAATGTACGGTGTTAACAACTGAAAAGGTTTCTTTGGACGTAAGTAAATTGACAACAGAACGTTCCTGTTGTCAAGGCAATAAACGAAACCATAAATTTCCCTTTTCCTTTTTACCTGTTCAGTTTGGCCAAGCTCTGCTACCGCTTAGACACCACTACTAAAGCTGCGAATAATGAATTTGGACTGAAATGTATGGTCTTAGTTAACAATTTAAAGGTTCTTTGGAACCTAAAAAGTAAATCAACAACAGAAACGTATCACGTTTTCCAAGATAATAAACCTGTTTAAACCAATTATAGTGAGAGTCGATTTGTTTCCTCTTGCGAATCGGTATGGCCATTAATTGTCTAACACGTGTGACTAATATTTCCCCTCCTAAGAATACAATCCAAATACCGAAATGATTTCTTGGCCGCGGTTCCACGACGCGTATGCAACCGTAAAACCAGTGATCGCTTGCATTTCTTGCTTTTTTGTCTCAATCCCCCCATACGTGTTTTGATCAACTGTGTTGGATGGCATGGCGGCGCACACCTCTCAATTAAAGACGAGCCCACTACGATTCTTCAATCGGTTTCATTTTTCAGCTGTAAGTTTAATTAGAACACTAGTGAACTGAATCAACATTAAAAATATTCAGCACCATTTGGCAGTTTTACGATACTGGAAGCCTCCAAACCGTTTAGTTTCGGCGTTTTGAACATTTCATTTATCCGACTGCGACGTTGCCAAATCGCACGACTGATAAGGAGGAAATATCGAGATAGCACAGTCATTGCCCAAAAGTAGTTTTATGAATTTGTGCCCTCCCTCCCCTCCCCTGAAAACAAAAAAAAATGTCATACAGTAGAAGTTGTTTTAAATATTTCTCCTTCCCCCTCCAAAAAAAAATACTAAGCATTAAAGTCATGAACGATTGTCCAAAAAAGTAGCCCAAGTTTACGCTCATTCGCATCCAGTTCGTACGAATGAGATCAGTGGAGCCGCGTGCCTACGTCAGTGATCTGTGCAATACTTTCAGCAAGGTGCCAGTCATTGGTCGTTTGGTGGTGACGTCAGCCGCTGACGAAGGCTACATAGTTCCCAGTAATTGGTCGTGGATGGATGACGTCAGTCGGCTGAAGAAAAAATAACGAACGTCGTACGTTTGCTGCGAACAAAAATCTTTGATTATTTCTAGTGGAGGATTTCCCCAACGGATTCGATCCATTTTCGAACTTAGATCTAGAAATGTGCCATAGAGTCTGTGTACAAAATTTGACAGAAATTCGATAATTCGTTAACTATAGCGCGAATACACAGACAGACAGACACCCAGACAGACATCCAGACAAACCGTTCGCATAAGAGTCTAATCGACTCTAATAAACGAAACCATAAATTTTCTTTTAAAACGATTCCTAACTGAATAATAATCCCTTTTCACGGTTAAAGCACGACTTTTGCTTTCTGAAAAGTCCGCGACGGATTTAATGGTTACTTACCACGTTTCCACTTTTTCTTACGATTTCGCCGGGGGGGAATATTTAGTGGCCGAAACCGGATTATCGTTGCGCATACGAATGGTTGAATTTCCTTCTGGTATTATTGCTCAACATTAAGAACAAATAGAAGATGAAAAAAAAAAAATTGGAGACATACAGGCCAGGTCTTTCATTAGCGACATAGGTGGTGGAGGGTATGGTTACCTCCTTTTGCGACTAAATTCCTTAGAAGTTGACGTTTTAGACGCCCACTCTCATATTGTTGACGTCAGGAAATTGTCAGAAAACAAGACTTAGTCAGTCGGTATGTAGGATTAAGTGTTTTTTTTTTTTTCATGGAGTGGCGTTGTTGGCATCGCAGATTCGAAGAATTTTTTTTTTGTAATTTTTATTTACAAGACATCATTTTGTCATAACTTCGTTATTACAAAGTTTTAAGTTGACAAATTCCAACACTAGGGGAGCCTGATAAATATAAATACTGGCTTCAGCTCATTACTGGCACTTCGTGTGGTGCTAGCCGCAAAAGCACACATCAAAGTTCCCTCTGTTTTAATTTAAAAAAAAATTTGTTTGCCTTTCTATCTGTTACACACGTCCTAGCAAGTTTTGTCTTTCGAGGTGGACATTTTACTTGCAGGTTGACTCATGGCTTTCTTGTGTTTTTTAAAAATGTATTCTTACTTGCTACTCTTGATGGCTTAAAGATGAGATTCAAAATCAAACCAATACTACGGATTTACGAAAATTCGACAGGCTGCAATGACTAAAAGATGGAAAAAGTATAGTCCTCCTATTTTCATCAGGCCACCAAAGCTTATTTATATTATTTACATTGTCCGATGGCGACGGGCATCGATCGTTAGTTAGAAACAGCAGACGACTAGGACGCGACTCTTGCACGTAGCCTCCCGAATTTGCGAGTTAGCATGGTGAGAAGAAGCGAATGCTGCCTCGTAAATACGGCAGGCTACGTGCCAGAGTCGCGTCCTAGTCGTCTGCTGTTTCTAACTAACGATCGATGCCCGTCGGACAATGCAAATAATGTAAATAAGCTTCTTGTGGTTGCGTGATTAAGGCAGGAGGACTGTCGAAAATTCGCAAATCGGTAGTATTTGTTTGATTTTGGATTTGAGCATAATTTCGTGTGTTGGAACTTTTCGAACGTTCCAAGTACGATGGTTCGTTTTTCTTTCAGCCTGTTATTGTAATGAATAAGTCCAAATCACCTTATTTGCAATTTGGCCATTTCAGTTCTTTGGGTAAACGAAAAGTTTGCCAAGCCAAAATTGCGTCGCAGCAAGACAGGCAGATAATTTGGCTGATTCATTCCGTATCACTTACGCAATAAATACAATCCCACTTCCTTAAACACGGCATTCGTCCTCGCACCTTTCCCGTGATTATTGGCGGTTAGTTGGTGTGACACCCACCAGGTGGCCCGTCCGTCCGTCACATTGTCTGTCTGCGAATCTGTGTGTTTGTGTCGTTGCTTACGTAAGTGAAGGTCAGTAGGCGACACACACTGCTAACTCGGAACTGCTCATTAACCACATTTTTTCATTTTTTCTAGAAGTGATAGTGTTAGGCGATCTCTCTTCCCACCTTAGGGCGTGGGTGGGTAGGTGGAGCCCTTGTCGCCTCTCTATCCCCCCCCCCTCCCCCGTCTTGTCTTGTCCGTTCAACCATTTTTAGGAATGTTTGGTTCCTGTTGGTTGATGTTACGTGAATGGAATTTGGTTATACGAATTTTTTTTGGACTGGTTGATGATGGCGGGAAAACGGCGGTGTTTTGACACGGTTCCCACCAAAATACTGAAATAATTTCCATCTGTTTTCTAGATTTTCCAGAGTAGTTGAGGTCAATTTCCAGGCCTAATTTTGCCGTCATTTTAGGAAAGGAATTTTTTCCCACGCATTAAACCAATTTTACTTTTTTTTACGGCTAACTTAGTACAGAAGAGTAGCCCGTGTTAATGACCTTTCAAGTGTCAACACAGAAGTTTAAGGATACACTTCATTTTAGCACAATGTCTTAACAAAATGAGTTTAAAGCACTTAGGACTAGGCCTAAAAAGTGTGGCTTTGTTTTTTCCCTGAAAATTCCAGGTATATTTGGAAAAAATTGGAGAATTCCCTGAGTTTCAAATGCAGTTTAAATCCCCTGATTTTTCCAGATTGGTCGGAACCGTGTTTGAATTCCAGTAGCAGAATTGTTTACTACGCAGTGCCTAATCGTTTATCTTCGGCAAAAGACTCTCCCTAGTACACCGTGAATACTTTTTAGTAGTAGTTTGTGGGGAGTAGTTTTGTTTGTCGAAGATTCATTAGCGTAACTAGGGGGGGGGGGGGCAAAGGGGCAATTCGCCCCCTCTGTGAGATTTTGAAAGCTTATTCGGCATATTGGCCAAATCATTTTTTCCATTGCTGAAAAATTATTTACCGTCAGATGGCTGCATTTTGAGGTCAAAGACGCAACCTTCATCTTAGCTAATTTATACTCCTACTGTTTCTCCTTTAAATCACTAAAGTAACCAGGTAACAAACGGAGAAATACGAAAATCAGTAAAGATAAACAGTAAGAATTACTAACTCCATATTTTGCTTAAAATTCCCAACATTTCTAACAAAATATAAGTGTTTAAAAAATAAGTATCTCGTATGAAAAACTGAAAGATTTACATTACAAAATTTTTTTATGCGTATAATGCAGTCAGCAAAACTGGTTCTATAAAAATGTTTCCAACGGCACTTTACAAGGACAGAAAATGCCGGAAAATAGCGAAAAATGCATCAGCTTCCGGGGCTCTCATTCGGGTCTCCCTCTATACACCATTCGGCTAAATACCTAGTATTTGCCCCCTCAGTACAAAACCCTAGTTACGACACTGCAAAGATTCCTTCGCGAACCTTATTACGTCTAAAGGTAGCAAAGTGGCTTTTAAATTTTTTTAAACTTAAAAAAATGTAGTTTCTTTTTTCCTTTGCGAGAATCCCCGGAACACTCCCAGCGCTAAACTTACCAGTCATTTGAGGTTTGAAACAGAAGGTTTATTAATGAAAGGCATTGCTCGTCATCAGATCTCTGTTCTTCCCACAGACAGCAAGCTTCACCATTCTCGCTCCCGGAGCTCCTGGTGTGGTGCGCCTTGCTATTATCCAGAGAGGGAGAAGAAGCAATGGAGATGATGGCACTGATTTATATATCTCCTACTAGAGTGGACCGTCATCACACCTTGACCTCTGATATTGTAACCGAAGCTGTTCCTCAGCTGTATGTGTACTGTGTCTGGTTGGGGTGTGAGGATGCGCACGCCGCCATTGCATGACCAAGGGCGCACACCTCACAGTATGATCGTAAGCGGCAGGAGGAGTCTTTGGTGTAGCCGGGCAGGACATTCTCACAGGGGGCAGTAAATACGTAAATATTTGCCTACAGTTATTATGAGTATGGTTAAAAAAAATAAATAAACTAAAATAAAAATGCAAAAAAAAAAAAAAAAAAAAACACGATCCTAGCTTAAAAGCATGGATGAATAACTCACTGCATACACTGGATTCAGTACAGATAATTTTTGTCTCATTCGTTGCATTCACAGGTTGATAAAAATGTCTCGAGCAACCGCTCGGGTTTTTTTGTTTTTTTTTTCAGTTCGAAATGTAACTCGTGGAGGGTTAAAATGATCAATATTAAACCAGGGTGGTAATAGGTCAGGTTTTAAACTTGAATCTCGCAAATTTGTGAAGTTGTATTTTTGTTTGCGTGATTGAACTATTTTCAGGGGCGGACTGGCACGGACAAAACCAGGAGGGAAATCTCGCACAAGGGGCCAGAACCACAAGCCGCGAAATGCTTTTTTTGAATGGGTACAAAATAAACACTTTACTTTCGTAAATTGACATCACGGCCCAAAACTCCTAAAAATTGATTTTTTTTTTTTTTCGGTTTGGAAGATGGTTTGCTCTAGCATGGAGAAAGAGTAACAAAATTATATGTGTACGCAATACATAAATTTAAAAAATATTTTAAATACAAAATAAACTAAAAATGATATATGAAGCATGGACAAAGAGTATACTAAGCTATGGAATAGAAATTTATGGTAATACATCAGAGTATATTACAGAAAGATTACAGAAAGTACAAAATAAATTAATTACAGTAATGTTTGGAAAAAAGATAAAGATTAAAAAAAAAACCATTGAACTATACAAAGAGTGTGAAATATTAAAAATAACGGAACTTTACAAATATATAATAATAACAAAAAATTATTATAACAATGCATTCAAAGTAACCACAACAAATTTAGATAAAATAAGAGTAGGAAAAAGGAGATATGAGATGCCAAGTTGGAATAATGCATTTGGAAAAAAAGGAAAAAAGTATTAAATACCACAATTATTTAATGAACTGTCAGAAAATATGTTAACATATATAAATATGAAAGAACTAAGGATAAATTAAAAAAAATACCTCATGATAAATCAGTTAAATAAATATTGCAAGTCCAGTGAGAAGCGCCGATAATTTATAAATAAGTTATAAACGTAAAGTAATTTATATTTGTGTGATATTTAGTGTATGTATAATGTGTATGTATAATTTATTGTTATTATTAATCACACCTGAATAAGATGTTGTAAAATCTCACACAAGCTTTCTATAAGCTTCGAGAATTGCTTTCGATAAAAGAACTTATTATAAAATACAAAGCATTTAGGCTACTTTATGAATTAGTGTCTAAAAGTTAACATTCAACGTTAAGAACAAGTAACTCCAAAATATCGTAACGAATTAAAGATATGAGCCTTGCTTTGATAATGTGTGGTGCAGTGGCAACCCGGACCACTGCGCTGTGACTGAGGTTGGCGCTAATGACCAAGCTGTCGACGCGCCATTAAGCCTCATCTCCCCCCCCCCCCCTTGCTTTATTTGTCGTTATTTATTTGAAGGTGCGAGCCGCGCTTTGTTTGTTATTATTTAGTTTTTTCAGTCATGTGTTTGGAAACAAATATCGAACCTATAACGTAGGTAGACTGGAATAATAACTTCGTAATTCCGTGTCTGCGTGTTATAGAATTAAAAAGAAAAACTTGGTAGTCAGAGTCACTTCAGGCTAGGAGGGATTTCCTTCCATTTCCTCCCCGACCAGTCCGCCACTGAAATTAAAACCGAAGGAAACGCATAGAAATTAGGTCCCGACAGTCGATTAACGAAATCGGCAAGAATTGTTGCTCTAAGTGGGAATATCGAATCTTTTGTAACATTGCATGCGTATGCAAAGTTTTTAAAACTTTTTTATTTTTTATTGAGTAGCATTTTAAACGTGTATTGTTGTAGTAAATACGTAATCGTGGCTGAAGTTCAGCCCAATTGCCTGAAGAGCTAATTTTTTTGATGAATGGAAAGGGGATCGGGGTAGTGGGAGAAACTACCAGGCTCTTTCAGCAGTTATGGGAGCTATTCTGGGCTTCGGCCCCTGCGAAGATCGGTGGTGTCTTGGTTGAATCCCCAGTTATCTCCAAGTACGGCTTCCCAGGTTCAAATCTCCAGGTTTCTCCTGGTAGAATGTCCAGGTTAGAATCCTCAGGTTTCTCCTGGTACATATCCCCAGGTTTTTCCAGGTACGAATGACCAGATTTCTCCAGGCAAATATCCGATCCCTAGATTAAAATCCCCAGGTTTCTCCAGGTACGAATCCCAGGCTCGAATTCCATGATTTCTCCAGGCACATATCCTTAGGTTCAAATCCCCAGGTTTCTCCAGGTACGAATCCCAGGTTCGAATTCCATGATTTCTCCAGGCACATATCCCTAGGTTCAAATCCCCAGGTTTCTCCAGGTACGAATCTTCAGGTTTTCTCCAGGTGCGAATCTCCAGGTTTTCTCCAGGCACGAATTCCCAGGTTCGAATATTCTCAGGTTTCTCCAGGCACATCCCCCAAGTTTCTCCAGGTAGGAATCCCCAGATTTCTCCAAGTACGAATCCCCAGCCAGGTTCGAATCCCCAGTTTTCTCCAGGTACGAATCTCCAAGTTCGAACCCCCAGGTTTCTCCAGGTACGAATCCCCAGGTTTTTTCCAGGTTCGAATCCCCTCGTCCACTAGACTGCTTTCTCCTTCAAAACGTCTAGTAGGCCTAACGGTTCAAAATTAAGTCGGCTGTTTGTTATTAATTTTCGTTTATTTTTACTTGAACCTAACTCTAAATTACTATCATCCTCTTGGCTATTATGAGCGAAATATACTTTGACCGTGACGCTCTTTATGACATCATAACCGAGAAAGTTATTAAATTCGAAGGTTAAGTCGGCGTAGCTCTGTTTGTCGTACAGTAGTGAAACAGACAATTCAGTAGCTCGTATAAAATAGAGGTATGACTAACGTAATAAGGAGGAGATATAATTGGACGCAAGAGACTGTGAAGGGAGACACATAATAAACAAGTTTTTATCCTCTCAAGGTTATAGCGCGGTGAGTTACTATTTGTGTTAGATTTATGTTAGTTCATGTTGTAAAAGTGCCCAAAGGCGTGAACATAAATACAGCACCGTTTCAGAGATTACAGTACCCTACGATATCAAGCAACAGGTAAAACCCAAGCAATTTACGGAACTCTTTCATTATCAGAGGCTTTCCAAAAGTCCCTACTTGGTCATTATTTCCTACTTTTTTTGGAAATATTTTCTATTTTCCTATGTTTTAAAAAAATACTCCATATTACTTTTTTGGATATGTTTCGTATTTTTCTATTTTTTGAATATTTCTTATTTTCCTATTTAAAAAAATACTCCATATTACTTTTTAGAAATTACTGAAAATTACTTCCAAGGAATATTTCCGAATTACTATTTTTTTGTAATATTCCCATTACTTTTTTGGAAATATTCCCTATTTTCCTATTTTTTTTTTTTTTTGGAAAATATTCCTCATTTTCCAACTTTTTGGAAATATTCTTTGTTTTCCTACTTTTTTTGGAACTTATTCTTATTTTCCTACTTATTTTGAAAATATTCCTTAAAACGGAAAAAGAAAACTTTGAAAAACGTAAAAGTATCACTTACGAATTTATAAAAATAAAATGCAATTTTACTTTTGGTGGGGACACATAAAAATTATGGGTTGTCCCTCTATACAAAATTTCTAGCTAACGACCAGCCTTATTTGAGTGGAGAGACGATACGCCTTAGCAGTTGCAACTATTTATTCCGGTTTGTCCTGCGACCCGTTGAAACTAGCGTTTACAACATTTACACAGGTTAGTACGGAGCCCTGTAGAGGACATACCAAAAAAAATTAAAAAATTAGGTTTGTTATCTCGACATAACCAATTCGTTACGACTTCCGTTACGACTTCCGTTACTACTTACCGTAAGATCGCAGAAACGGAAATTAGTTATGTCGCGATAACGAATTGGTTATGTCGAGATAACAAACTATATTACTACTTCCGTCACTACTTCCATCACTACTTCCGTTACGACTTCCGTTACTACTTCCAGTAAGATCGCAGAAATGGAAATTCGTTATGTCGCGATAACGAATTGGTTATGTCGAGACAACAAACTATATCGACATAATGAATTTCCGTCTCTGCGATCTTACGGGAAGTAGTAACGGAAGTCGTAACGGAAGTAGTGACGGAAGTAGTAATATAGTTTGTTATGTCGCGATAACGAATTGGTTATGTCGAGATAACAAACCTAATTTTTTTTTTGGGTAGGCTCCGTAGTTAGAGTTAATGTCGCAAAATCATTTCGCACAAAGAAAAAACAAGAAAATGAATGTGTTGGCAACATTTACATACGTTTGAACTCTAAAGTCGTATAACTGAGTCATACAGGAAAGCCAACATGGATTCATGTACACTTCTAAGCTTAAGAGTTAAGCTTGAGTGCCACCATTGAGCGACCGTTAAGCTGTGGAGGTACTCATCACACTTTCGAAGGGTTCAGCGTGTTGCTATAATATCTTATCGGTCATTCGTATAATGGTAATCCAGCCGTTAATAATTTGACAAGCTAATCTGGCACAACACACAAAACTTTCTTGTTAGCGAAAAATGAGTCGCCATTAAAGAGCGGTTGAGTGGCAGCATCTGCCTCTCCCTCCATCTCCACCCCGGCACCACATGGACCGATAGGCAGACGACGGTAACAGGAAACCAAAAGGGAGTTATAGTCCATAAAGCAGTTGGAAACGGCAGGGATTTTTAAAAGGTACAGCCGTCCGGAACTGAAACGAATTCTTTGTGGACCTGTCAATCTCTTCGTTGACGTTTTGATTTCAAGGGAGAGAGAGAGGACTTCAAAATTTAAGTAGCGGCAACTGTGGCAGTCTTCCCCAATCCCCCCTCTTCTGTGGAGGGATAGATACTGATGCAAAATTAGTTCCGTTGCTTTTTGGACTTAGGGTTATCCTATAACGTTCAGTTCTCTCTCAGTCCGCCCTTCTTGCCGTCGTACCGTTTTGCGAGATTAAACATAGCAGTGCTATACAACGTCACTTCCGCTCGCTTCGTCACATGACTCGGCGTTGCACGTTGCGATAAGAAAACATCAATGAAACGGGGGTCACGTGACAACAAGAACGCCAGAATTGTGTCGCCATCGGTCGTCATAAACCGGAAACGATGATACGTTACGGGTACGTGCGACGGTAGATTCGATGCAACATCTAAGTGCGCCCCAAACCATAAATATGAGCAGGAAGCCCGAAAAACACTTTTCAGTTTTCAACAGAAAATATCCCAGACGCCACTTTCAGGGCTCCCAGTCCTCCTATACGTCCTACTTTTTTTTATAGGATTCCTATAAAGCTCCTGTAAATCGTGAAATGCTCCTATATTTCCTTTATTTTTCTGTTCTGAACTAAAATATTGCCTTTTTTTTTGGGGGGGGGGGAGGGGAGAATGTTTCCTTACTACGCTAATTATTTGGAGGAATGTTTCCTTACTACGCTAATTATTTGGAGAAGACCATCTATCTTTCATTTTCACTGGGCGCTGCAGCATGGTAGTGTGTCCAAACACGACCAAGGAAATCATGTACTGACAGTGAATATGTGCACTACCCTGTTTTATTGTAGAATAACAAAAAAAAATTGATGGCCTACAGTACAATACTACACTCTCCCACTGCATCCAGGCTAATCTATATAATAATCCTGGAGGCCGGCTAAAAGTAAAACCACTTCTCCCCTCCTCGCGCCCGCATTGAAAATGCACTCTCCCACTCTACCTGCATGGAAACAGAAGGCAGGCATGAGTGGTCGATCAACTCAATAAAGGTTCAATCTGACAAGTCGTCGGGCCGAACAATCATTTCTTCCCTCCTCGCGCCCGCATTGTAAATGCGCTTTCCCATTCTACCTGCATGCAAACAGGGGGCAGGCATGAGTGGTCGACCAATCTGACAAGTCGTCGGGAAGAGTGCCGGAAAATTGTCCCGGGAAATGTGTCCGTAAACTTAATTCATGACCGGCCCCTAGTAATTACTAAAAAACTCCTATAAATTTTGTTTGATTTTCCTATAAAGGTCCTATTTTTGAACAAGAAATTCCTATATTTCTATTTTTTATCCATTGAAGCTGGCCTAGGGGCCCTGTACGTTTTTAAATGGATTTTTAACAAGGGCTTGACTAACGGCAGCTAAGTAAACTCTTGGGACCGTGCTTGATGTGAAGTATCGCAAAATATTGATAGGACTATTTTGCGCTACTTCACATCAAGCACGGTCCCCAGAGTTTACTTATCTACCGTTAGTCAATCCCTTGTTAAAAATCGATTTAAAAAAAACGTGCAGGGCTCCCAGCCGGCTTCAATGGATAAAAAATAGGAAATATAGGAATATCCTGTTAAAAAATTGGGCCGGTCATGAATTAAGTTTACGGACACATTTCCCAGGACATTTTTCCGGCACTTTTCCCGACGACTTGTCAGATTGATCATGCCTGCCTCCTGTTTCCATGCAGGTAGAGTGGGAGAGTGCATTTTCAATGCGGGCGCGAGGAGGGGAGAAGTTGTTTTCCTTTTAGCCTTCCTTTTAGCCGGCCTCCAGGATTATTATAAAGATAGGAACATTATAACGTGCACGGGTAAGCTGCGAGCACTGGGGTGTCAGATTCGATAGATCCCAGCACATCTCTGGCTTCTTACAGACCCGGGTTCGATCCTGGTGAAGGGAAGTGTATATGTACGGGTTTTTCTCCGGGTGTTTCACGAGGGTTTCCTCCAAGTACAACGGTTTCCTCCCTCATGTGGCAAAAGGCAACCGACATAATGGTGGTACCTCCCCCTTAAGATATGCCTCTTGGATCTTCATAAAAGCTTACTGGCCGATGGCTTTTATTTTATAGGAAAATCAAACAAAAACGTATGGTCCTTTAAATATTGGTCGCAGAAAAGCCGGGTAAAATTCAGGAATCTGTTAAAAGTTGTGATCAAGACGTTTTCAAATCGTAAAAGCTAAAAAGAAGGTTCGTCGGAAAACGCAGAAAAAATGGTTAAAATCACCGAAAGTAAGTTGAGTTCGTGCAAATGTAGCAGTCTACGCCGTCCCCCCCCCCCTTTCCAGACAACGCAGGACATGTTTATAGCTAAAATAACGGGAGGAAAAGGGTTATTACTCCTGAGCTGGAAATGAACCTTCGATATTAACACCAAGGCCGAAGCCTTATTGAATCATACTAAACTGAAGCCTGTAACTAGCCAAACAGCAGCAACAACAATTATTGCCATTCAATCAGTAAAAAAGCTAGGTTTCGGTGTCGCTAACTCAACTTCCGTTTTTCAGCCCAATTTGCTTTTTTTACGTTGGCATATTCTTTGCACCTGTTTTTAAAGTATTGGCGTGACGTAATCAATGTTCGTCCCAATGTACGTGGTGGTACACAAAAAAACTGACGAACCAAGATTTCTTTAAAAGTCCAAGTCTAGTTAGCACCCCTCAGAACCAGGAGAGGAAAGAATGTTCCCGTTTCATTAGATTTGATTTCTGTCCTATCCCTGGTTCTGAGGGGTGCTAACTAGAAAAGTTGGATTTTGAAAATGTTGGGTCGTCAGTTTTTTCGTGGTCCACCCTGTATATGTGAAGGTATTAGGAACCGAACTATCAAATGTGCACTGCGCGAACAATATGCTGTCAAACTAAACTTTTTGAAGCAGCTCTCCCCTCCTGCGATACAGTGTAAGGGCGCGTTTACGTAACGACTCGCCCTTGCATTCTCGCAGCTAGATGCATGAAATCATCTGAAATTTCAACATGGCGGCGGTTTTAGCTCTGTCGACTGGCAACGAAAACAGTCCATACTGCGAGCTCAGAAGCGACGGGGAAAATTTCATCAGGAGGAGCACTTTATCTGACTGTCACGGATTACAAGACTTAAAGCGCTTACTCAAACGACGTCGAATTTAGCTAATCCAGGTAACGTTGTTACATTGGCAACGACAACTGTGCCGTCAAGATTAAATTCTAGCTGTGAGAACGCCAAGGCGAGTCGTTTTTATCCATTTTATCCGTTTTATCCATTTTATCGTGATGTTTGATCCGCTCGATGAATTCGTTCGTTTTTGCACTCTTCCTTTCATGCAGAACAGGCTAAAACATGATTTCTCCATGAAACATTGTTGCACATTAGTAAATATTCCTTTTTCAAACCAGGGATCACGTGGAGGGGTAGGGGGGGGGGCGGGGAGATCTTTGATGATGTTTGGAAATGGCTGTAAAGATGAACACACCCCAAAGGTTTTTGACTCCCTTCGCAAACTGTTTGCGTTAACGTGGAATCCGTTATATATAGCCCCAGTCGTCCGCTTTTAACAATTATTGCAGAACCCTGTTAGTTTGACAACTTCCAGAATGTCATTTCGTCGCCAAGATAGTGAGAATGTGGCGTCCACACGACCACAAAACAAAATAAGTCGTTAAAGCAGCTGTCCAGACAAGAAAGACGATTATTGCCTCTTTTCTTCTAGCTGCTTGCCAGTTGTTCCATGTCTGTTAACAACGAACGGTTGTTAAAAACGTTTGCTTACCCCTGTTGCCGAGCTGGCTTCTCTGGTGAACACCCACAGGGCAAAAACGGCATGCTTTGATTTCGGAGCTGCATATCGGCTAAGATCGATATCGGCATGCAGTATCAGCAAAACCTAATTTGTCCGATAATTTCGTAAAATAGCGACCGATTTTGACGCTCAAATACAATATTTTAACAGTTTTATCGAGTGCTTTCTAATGGTGTTAATTTGAAGACCGTAATTCAAGTAGTTTTCAAGTTTCTAGCAAATAGATATAATATAGTTCCAAAAAAGATACTCTAGGTTAAGAAATAGATTAAAGAAGACACAAAACTGAAAATCGGTCACAAATATTGTGTTTTGAGTCCTAAAAATCGGTGGTTAAGTCAAACTTTGTTCAGCTCTCACTTTTTATTTAAAAAAAAATCTGTATCGGTATCGTTATTGACACCCAGTACTCGACCAGTATCAGTGTTAGATGGGAATCAGTAAAAAGTGGTACCGCTCCCTGTTGGTTTTTATATATCACTTCAGCAATGGCGTACTTGACAAGTCAAAATTTGACTTTCTGCTCTGAAATGATCATCATAAAACTTAAAACGCACAAAAATACGCCATATATAGCAAAACGCCTGCAAAATTGAAAGATGAAAAATACACACACAAAACGAACACGTTATATTATTACTCACACGAACAAGAACTAAACAGAAACCATCAAACACAAACAGAGGCAAAAAAACTGCCTTGAGTCTGCTTGTTTCACAAATTCTAAATGCACACAAAATGCACTACAGTCACTCACACGAAACACACTTAAAATATAAAACAAACACAGACAAATATTTAAAAATGCCTGTATAATACACAGAGTAAGCGCACACAAACATTAACCATTTGAAACACAAACTGCGTAACCACCGAGCAAAAAAAGTCCTTATTCCCTGGAATTGGAGTTCAATTATAGCTTGTTGCATTCGAGTGGACTCTAATCCGTTTTTATTCGTGTACCTTCATATCCGTAAGTGTGGGGTGACGAACTCTAGAGCCGTGTTTTTTTTGTTGATATTATCTATTTATTTATTGTTGATTTGTAATAAAATGACTTACACCCACAACAGCAGAAATTAGCAAATATACGAAAAATGAGCGAAAAATACAAAAATTAAAAACAAATTTAAAAAAACACATGAATATGAGGCTTACGTAATTATAATCTAAACACGATAGCACCAGCTTTGGAACGATGTCAAAGCCAATACAAATGTTTCAGTGAAGCAGGTAAGCTGATGTTACCGTGTTTAGTTTTATATTATGTAGGGGTATTTAGTTCGTGTGGGAGCTGCCCCAATGCCAACCCCACAGTTAAGGGACTTGCTTGAAATGTGCCGTGGTGCTTGTCGGTTGCGGGAATTCCAAATTAACCTTAACCGATGGAACAAGGCTGGTGTAGTCGTGGTTCAGTTTTGGTGTTAGTTTAATGTTAAATATGAGCGATCGTGTGCTCAGGCTCGCCTGAAGTTCTAGGGCGACACTAACCTTGGCTTAGGGCCTTAAATGGAATGTCAACGGCATTAGGCCTACTTGGGAAAATTTGGATTAGTTTGTTTCGGGCTACGTTGACTGGTAAACTAAGTAGCTATGGGGTTGCAGTGCTGAACTAGCAAGAGGGTTGGTCTGGTTTGAATTTAAGTTCGGGGATTGGGGAAATTGGGGAAAATTCTAATTATAGGGCCGAAATTACCTTTGGATGCGGGGAGTTGGAGAGTTGGTGGCAGAATGGAATTTTAGGTTAATTCCTAATTGTTGGGAGCACCCGGCGGAAGACCAAGCGAGCTCGAGCCGTTACAATTGATGTCAAGCATTACGTACAGACAAATCATAGCTATGTATTGTTACAACTATTGATCAAATAGGATTATTTCAACTAACAATGAGTATTAATTTTGGAGTGACAATGGCACATTACAATTTGACGTCATGTGGACTTCGGGCTTGGCAGATTTCACAAATGACGTCATCAGCGTAACCTTGCTAGGGTGGTACAATTCCAACGTTGAAATCCGGAATTAAACTCGCAATAATTATGCTTCTAGTTTCTTTCTTGTATTTAAAAAAAAAAATTGTTATGGCATAGAGAAAGATTTTAACAGTAGAGAAGAAAATGTGGCTCGTTTCATTGCAGTTGTGGGTGTGTACGCAACTCGGCGCATTGGACTGTAAATCTGCCTGCGTCCGCACATAATGGGAATCCTTATTTATGGTCGTTTTGGCGGAAATTCTCGATTTATATAACACAAAGGATTCCTTAACTTCCTTCAGGCAATTACGTTTCTAGATGGCGGTGATAATATATGATAGTTTTTACGACAATAAAAAAAAAAATGATTCCAAGAAAAGAAAACGAAAGCACCTGGCCCAGGTGAAGAAAATTTGAAAAATGAATGTGAAAACAATAGCCAAAAACAATAGCGAAAAAATGAGGACGCGTAAAACGGAAAGTAAAAGACGACTAGGCCTAAACTTGAGATGAGAAGGTAAACGAGATATCGCATCTTAACTCTTCCAAGCCTACGCGGGGCTCTAGCGGTAGCTACGGCTACTAATATCTCTCTGAATGCGTTTCATTTGTGCTGCATGGAAGACAAAGCATTACCATAGGTATTAGTAGCCGAAGCTACCGCCAGGGCCAAGCGTAGGTTTGGAAGAGGTAAGATGCAGTATCTCATTTAGTTTCTCATCTCCTTGCATAAACTTAATTCGGGTGTATGTACACAGCTGAGTCGGTGCTTGAAAATGCCGTTGTTGTTGATGTTAGGGGAGTCAACAACAAAAAATGGAGGAGTTTATTCCAAAATCCGAATGTAATCGCCGCTTGCAACGTTTTCGTTGGCAAAGAGACTTACCAAAAAGACTAATACCATAAATAAAGTTAAATAGTGTGTTTTAAAAAATTCGTGAAAAATGCTTTGAGTGGTGTAACGAAAAGAAAACCACTTTTTTTTAAATTAATTTCTTTGAGCTTTAAGGCAGCCGAAGCAATTTCATACTTATGTTCCTGAACCGGCTCAATTTTGAACATTACCGGGCTTTTTTGAGAAGAAGAAATATCCGGTAAAGGAAGGAGCCAACCCGGGGATTCGAACCGGGAAACCTCCGATCATCGTAGGAGGCGAAAGATTGTCCATAATGGCCAAAATAGTTCCCATAGCCGGCAGCCGCTGAATGAGCATGGTAGCCTCGCACGCTACCCTGGCCGCCCGTCTTGGCGGGGACTTTGCCAAAGTCCCCTTTCTAGTGGTTCGACCAGATCCACAAACCTCCAGCTACCAGGCTGAGCTCTCTCACCACTCGGCCACGATGAACAAATGTAATTGTCTTCAGGAAAAACAGAAAAAGAGAACGCTCCGAATGTTTTTTTTTTCTGAAAATTATCCGACAGTTATTTAAGTATATACAAGCCTGCGTATGTTTAAACAACAAAAATATTTACACGCAAGTAAATATAATAGTATACGATGTTTCCGGGATAAATACACCCCATTATCAAATAAGGAAATCGGCGCAAATCAAGGCTATATTTCGCATTTGAGCTCATTTCCCACACTTGATAACGGGTGCATTTATGCCCGAAACATCATATATTATTGTGTTTACTTGAGCACTATTTGGCAATATTTTTATATTTTAACTACTTAACATTGCTGGTTTTGCTTAAACCGGTATGTTTCATACTTAAAATTTACTTTGAGGCATATGCTGCGTAAATGAATTAAGCATGGATATGCTAACGTACCGGACGTCTTTCTCGGATGATTTAAGAATTCGATGATCACTGATAGCTTGGATTGCTGGGAATGACAAAGTCAAGGGGTTTTCAAACTAGGGATGCTCCAAAGTTGGGGGGGGGGGGGGCATGATTTCTGACATAACTAATAATTCACTGGACACTGCTGAACTTGTAGCATGTGAAGGTATGCTTTAAAAGTTTTACGGTGCCATACATAAAATGTAAAGTACGTATTAGTCATATAAAACTTTTTTATAATATGAATGCCATAACAAGATGTTTTTGTGGTATTATCTGCTTTGTGTTCAAATAATGGTAACACAAAAATGGGTGGAGGGGCCCAAGATCCTTACTCCCCCCCACACGTCAATTGCCACATAGAGTTAAAAATACGCGTTGTCGAACTTGAAAAAAAAACACACATTTGGAGCACTACGCACATAACGGGAAAACAGTATCTTATATTTCGAAGCATTCATTTGCAGTTGGCTTCATTTTTCAAAGGGCCCGTAGTAAAAGACCAGTGCTTCGAGTCCGGGCGTCAGCAGATGTAATGCAGATTGTGTGATGCAGATAAATGTACTGACGCCCGGACTCGAAGCAGTGGTATTGGGCTAGGAGCCCTTTGACAAATGAACCAACTGTAAATTAATGCTTCGAAATATAAGGTACTGTTTTGCCCGTTATGTGCTTTGTGATTCAAGTGTGTGTGTTGATTAAATGCGTCAATTGGCCCCCAAAATCTGCGCCACTCGTTATTACGGTACTTGCCAAGTAAGTATCTTTTGGGTTCGATTTCCCGCTCAGGCGTCTGGACATCATTACCAGCTTTCAGAATTCTTGTGGCTGTTGGACAATAGCCCATAGGAATAACATTAGAACCGAAACGAAAAAAAATCTAGCAGCAAAACTACTTGCCTTACAGTAAAATTTTTAAAAAACGTCACCTTAATTTTTCGCGTAGATTAAGCACACAAAAAACTGAGAAGATTCCTTGGATAGAACGACCCCTGTAGTGGTTCAATAAATACGGATGCAAACCTATTTACGTTGCCTTTTGGACTTATATGTCAGACTGCCTCAGCGGGGAATCGAACCCGGGACCTGTGAAATCATAGGCCAAGGTCCTACCGCTGAGCCATACTGACACGGCCAGTGTAGTGGTTCCAGCATGTTTAGTGGTTTGGGTGAAAATACATGGATTTTCGATGTAATCTAAACAAAATGAATTTTTTTTTCAAATTAAGGAAGCATTTTTCAGAAAGTGTTCTTGGCATGTGAGAGATGATTCATCCAGCTTTAAGAATGAAAAAAATGGTCTTGATAAAACAAACGTAACTGGTTCCACATCATTTTGAAAACATTTTCTTTATTTTAGCAGTGGAGGGGTTAGGCCTAACTGGGTTGAAGGCCAAGCTCTTGCTCTTGGTCTGAGAGACCTGATTCCTGGTAATGTTTAAGTCCAAAAGGCACCGTAAATGGGTTTGCATCTGTATTTATTGTATGTTTTAGGTTGTTAGCCGATTTCTGTTCTCAGCTTCTAGTATCAAGCCTCTGTCTTTCTCTGGAGGAAAACATAACCTTACTGAGAATTTAAAGGCAAAAAGTCGTCATGTCCGCGTTGGTCCTACTGTCGATTCATCTCGTTTGGCGCAGATGAATGAGCGTCTGGGGTCTCGCAGACCCGTTCTTCTTCCTTCCTTCCTCCCCCGCACAAGAGTGAATCAGCACTTTGTCCTTCATGGGAATCCACCCATGAACGAAACGTATGCCGGTAGGGACCGGAACCAATGACTTATTTATAGCTTTCGCGTGAATAGTGTCCTCAAAGCTGGATGTTTGGTAGCCGTCGAAACTTGAGAAGAAAATTGTTGCAAAAAACAGGAGTTGACTATGAAAACATTGAGGATCAATTCATACAATTTGTAATTGTTTCTTACATTAAAATGGACCTTTTTAAAACCCCTGTTTTGACTTTTTCAACGTCTGAAAAAAGACCTATGTGAACATTTTATACGATGAATTAGAAGTTTCAGGGATTTTTTTAAGAAATTTTCTTGGTTTTGTTCCGTCCTTCTCCAGCATATGTTTCATTCAATAGTTATGTGTGTGCATTTTTAATTGTTTTATCCCAATTAAAACAAACATTCGAATGCCAAAAGACAAATATACCATTAAAAACAAACAATGAAGCAGACTCTTTTCTTTGTCTGTTTCATTAAGAAACATGCTGTTGTCCTTTTTTGTTTCACAGATTAGTATATCTTGTGCTACACTGTCTGTTTGCTTCCGTAACAAATATAACATCTAAAAGAAAACGGCTACGGTTACACAGGCTTTGTTTTTCTGGTCCTGTGGTATACCTTGGGACCTATCCGTCTTGTTGGTGTTGTTTTGATACAACACTGTCCTGCTAAAGGCTTTCTTTTCAAAATAACACAAGTTTTTACAGGAAGGTGTTGTTTCAAAACAAGCCTTTGCAAACAAGCGTGGTTTCAAAATAACACTGGCTTCTGCAGGATAGTGTGGTTTCAAAACAAATAGAGATGCTGACTTATTTCCGTTGCCTTTTCGACTTAAATATCAAACTGCCTGAGTGGGAATTGAATCCTCAACCTTCGAGACAAAACGGCGAAGTCCTAACATTAAGCCATACTGATATAGGCAAGTGGTAGCTTAGTGACAGGATTTCGACCTTTGGTCTCAAAGGTCGTCGGTTCAATTCCCACTCAGGCAGTCTGACATTTAAGTCCAAAAGGCAACGTATATAGGTTTCATCTGTACTTATGTACCACTTATCGAGCCGATATGGCTTTCCGTCCTGTTTCGAAACAGTAAAGGCTTTTACAGGGTACTGTGGTTTGAAAGCAACAGAATTTCGCAGAACAGTAAGGTTTCAAAACAACAGCTTCTTGCCGCACAGTCTGGTTTCAAAACACAGGCCTTTGCACAACAGTGCTGTAGGTTTGCCGTGCTCCCAGCCGTAGCTTTGGCGCCAGAAGGAGAAAGTGACAATTTTGCTAGGTAATTCCAATCGGAAATTTCCATGATCATTTCCATGCCACAATCTACATGAGCACGAGGCATCACAGGGCGCTTCTCTTCCCGAAAATGCCAGGGGTGCGCTGAGGTCAGGATCGAACCCAGGACCTCTTGCACATGAAATGGTCGTGCATAACAGTGCGGTTTCAGAACAACACCATCAAGCCTCTGCAGGACAGTGTGGTTTCGAAACAACATTGATAGGATAGCTAGGTACCCAGGCACACCGCAGGCTTTATGAGGTGGGGCCCTAGCAAAACAAACAAGCACATAGTGGTAATTGTTAGTGTGTATGCGCATTTCTTAAATAAACTGGACTGAAGTGCATAAACTGTAACGTGACCCACGGGGCAGATAACCTTGTTTAAAAGAGCCCCGTGTGAACATTGTGAAATAACCAGGTGCACCTTGTAATCAACTGGAGTGTAACCTGAGCAACTAAACAGCAGGAGGCCAATGAAGAAGGCATCCCACTTCACTCTAACTGCCTGGTCGGCCACTATGCATCGTTCTCCTTTTTGGCCTCGTGTAATTTTAAAATGTAGCCTGTTTGCATATTTCAGTAAGTAAATTTTAATACTGAGTTAATACTACCTCTGCCTATTTCCTTCCATGGATTCGACCTCAACAGTAATGTGGCTGTTTTCAAACCAAAAGAATGCTGGGTTTGAGAAAGAATGTCGGTAAGCAATTGTCTCCTTCACAGAGTTAAACTGACTGATAAAAAAAAAATTCTTCAAATCACCAAAGCTTGAACAATTGTGTAGAGTTTACAGAGGAATCGGGATTTCATTTATTAATTGTTACCCTTTTTTTTTCTTTCCAGGGCGCAAAGCGTGTGGCACGATGGCGGCGGCCGTCAGCCACCAGCCATTGGCATCGACCATTCCTCGATTGGCGAAACAATCAACCCACCCTCTCCGCTCGCAGTCAACTCCGTCTTCCCCGACACCACCCTTGTCCGAGCCTAAGGTCTCACCGCCATCTTCGATATCATCCTTACCCACCGCCCAGCAACGCTGGTCAGCAGCAGTACGCAAAACAGGACGTGGCCGCCTAACCCCAGAAACTGCTCTCCGCTCCTTGCAGACTGGTACCCGGAGTGCTTTGTACCCGATCAAAGAACGCATTAAGCACCCTTCGCAGCCAAACGACCCCTGGTTGTTGGATTTCTTGCGCTTGGACGGGCTCGGGGTGCTTCTGGACATCCTTCGCCAATTGTGTTCCTCGCCGGGCACTTATTCTTTGGAACTCGCTTACTGGCAACTGGAGTGCGCTGAGTGCGTCCGTGCCGTCATGGATTCGCGTATAGGACTGGACTATATCGTCGAGAATAAGGACTATACAAGGAAGTTGGCAGCAGGTATGTAACGTTTCTGGTATTTGTTTTATTTGTTCGTCATAGTGAAACAATGGTAAGCACCTGAATGATAAATTTAATTGAAATCGACCAAAATGTGACGAAAACTACAAGTTTCACGAATCGGTCCTAGTTTTCAAGCAAGAAAAATAAACAATTGGGTCAAAATTACGTAACAAAAAAAAAATACACTTAATAAACTGAGCCTTGTCAGAAACGAAAGGCGAACGAAAAAAAACGAAACAAAAGAAGCGATATCCCATCAAAAACTAAAACTGGGTTGCTAAGTTTAAAATATTTTGGCTCCTTAAAGGAGTGATACCAACAGACAAAACATAAGCCAAGTTAATCCCACCGTCTATTAGTCAATGGGATTAACTTGGCAGATGTCGCTCCTTGAGGGCCCGAACCATTCACAACCCTGGTTCTTCTACTCTTTTGCCTTTTTCTTTTTCTGTATACAATACACTATTAGCATAGCATAGAAACCACTAAAGTGTAAAGCGTGGATGTCGGGAACGTACCGGACACCGTTCACTTTGTTTGCACTTTAATGGGTTCACCCTATCCTTTCTTTTTGCTCACTGAAATGTATGTACGATCCTGTGGGTTTGCTGTCTTTCTGACGAGAGATCGTTCAATTGTTTTTTAATGGATCTTCGTTCTAGTAATGTTTATTGCTGTTAAAAAATGAGGTGTCCCTAAATTAGAAGTTTCCCGCTGAGTTCTCAATGCTTTTCAGCTCAAATGACAGCAAATTGAAGAATGACGCAAGTAAACCCAAGAAACCAACCTTTGGTGCCCTCCAGAAAGCCAAGTATGCAAGAATCGAGGCAAAAAAAAACGTACGAAGACTCCTGGGCCCAGGATTCGAACGACGGGTTTACAGGTTTAGCATCCAGTGCTGGAGGCTATCTTAGCTACAAACTGCTTTACGAATCTAGGGTCCGTTAAAACAAACCGAAACAAGGTGGCAGTTAGAGGCTTAATTGGCACTAAAACAAGAATTCGATAAGGAATATAGTAGTTAATATTTGGTCTATTCTCCCCAGCACTAGGGAATACAGCATGTAGTTAGGGAATACAGCAGGAGTAGCTAGAGAATACTGCAGGAGTAGCTAGGGAATACAGCAGGAGTAGCAAGGGAAT
>JAHWFP010140532.1:0-26935 GCA_023313725.1 Lithobius niger | reverse complement strand
GCAGCTAGGGAACACAGCAGTAGCAGCTAGGGAACACAGCAGTAGCAGCTAGGGAACACAGCAGTAGCAGCTAGGGACTACAGCAGGACTAGCTAGGGAATACAGGACAAGGACCTATAGGGAATACAGCAGCAGTAGGCAGCTAGGGAATACAGCAGGAGTAGCTATAGGGAAGACAGCAGCAGTAGCTAGGGAATACAGTAGGAGTAGCTAGGAAACATAGCAGGAGACACAACAGGAGTAGCTAGGGAACATAGCAGTAGCAGCTAAGGAACACAGCAGGAGTAGCTAGAGAATCACGAGTAGCTAGGGTATACAGCAGCAGTAGCTAGGGAAAATCTAGGGGCAGCTAGGGAATAGCTAGGGAGTAGCTAGGGAATACAACGTATTGCTACGGAATACAGTGTGTAGTTAGGAAATACATTATATCTAAGAAATACAGAATGAGTATGTTGACGTTCTGCTGATGCCACCGCATGTAACCCGTCCTGTTGTGTGATATTTAATATATTTAATGCCAGATATTTAATAATTTGCATTAGCAAAAGTTTATTAAAGGTGCTACCTTCCAAACTCTAGCTTTCTTTTGCAGTTCAGATCTGCAGTGTTAGGCCAAACGTGTAATATTGTAAACCCAGGCAGTTTTGTGTTTTTTCCCCTCACGGGACATGGTTATGTTACATTCGCGCCAGCTTACGGAAATGTTGCAAAACTATTTACGCTTAGATTACTCGAAAATGGCGAGATGGTATGTCTGAATCTTCCTATCATGCAGCATGGAAGGTTAAGATTTACTCCAATACGCCAACTGTATTGTTTTCATCCACAAAAACAGCAAATTCACTATGACTGTCGCTTTATTTTCCAAGCTTCCTCATTAGCGAGTTCGCTGTTTTAGCATCTTAGGGCATTTCCTTTATATCTTAGATACTTGCGATAGTGAAATTAGACAAATTATGAGAAGTAACTTTTCCCTAATATACAGAGTGACCACCAAAACATAAGTGGTGGACTCTTTAGTGAAACTGGCGGAACTTGCATAGGTGGTTCGTATAGGTGGTTCTTCTGTCTCAAATGCTCCTGACCCTATCAAACCCTAGTCTAAATCTGCAACCTACAACCCTCTGTTTGTCCTTCGAATTCTCTTCCGGAGAACATTGTATCGGCTCTTTCTGTTAGCCGAGCATTAAAGCTGTTAACAGACAGAGCCGATACAATGTGCTCCGGAAGAGTATTCCAAGGACAACCAGTCTAGGGTTGTCAATTGTAGATTTAGTCTAGGGTTTAACTTTCGGAGGCCTCGACTTGCTTTGGGTTCTTTGGGGAGTAGGTACTTCGTAACCTCGGCTTCGCACAGTCATTTTCTAATCTAATCAAATCTAATCTAATCTAATCTAATCTAACTGTATGTAATTGCATTATCTTGTCTTGGCACATAGTAGCGCCTAAACTTTCCAATCTTATTTAATCAAAAACTAAGATCATGTCGTAAGACAATTAAAATAAGTGTAACGTTTCACCCATTCAACCTGGACGTGTTCAGAAGATGGCTAATTAAAAGAATAAACAACCGAAACTCCTACACAAACGATAACAGATAAAAACTAGCCTGAAGTAAAAAAAATATATATATAAATAAATAAATAACACTAAAAAGTCAAAATGCGACGTTTCGGCCCATCGACACTCGTTATCAACAAGGATCCAATTTGTAAAGTTCAGTACAAAATTCAGTCTAAACTCCAAACTTGCACTCAGTAGTGAGTAGCTTTTTGCCAAGTTTAACTGATGGAGGAAAATACACAAAGGTGAAATCAGTAAGAATTACTTTATAAAGAGATACGTATTTCGATAATTAACATTTTTTTTTACCTTTCAATTTGTTTTGTGCCTTTTTTTTTAGCTTTTATTAAAATTCATGTTAACATGAGCCTTATTACGGGCACTTCTTTTCAGTTTTATTTTATTATAAGAAGATAAATACTAGAAGTCAAGATGCAATGTTTATTTAATTTGACGGTGACGTTCTGAAATTTAAAATTTTAATCCTTGTTTGACAATGGTAGCCGAATAGTGGCTTCCGGTAACGTCACTTAGAGTGTGCGCTGCCTATCTTGAGTTCGCCGCAGAACGAACACAGATAATCGATTTCACGTTTTTGGTAGCAGAGTGCCTTGTTGATATCCAAAATAGTTACAAAAACAATGGCGGCCGTCGATTAAAGCCGCTCCCTCCAGGAAGACGTAGCCGCTCATAAAATACTTCCAGGACTCAAGATACGCCGCGCATACAATAGTCCCCTTTAGTGTTTTTCCGGTTTGTTTTGTGCAACTTTTAGGCTTATTTTTATCTGTATATAAAACATCACTAAATTCAGCCTGTGAGCGCAAAAAGGCTTCAGTTACTCCAGAACAAAAAGTTGACTCGTGTATAAAAACAACTTTAATAAAAAATGTTGAAAGCATATACAGAAACAGACTGTAATCTAAAAATTGTAATTATGCCGAAATACGTATCTCTTTAAGGAAATATTAACAGTCTTCAGCCCCGTATATTTTCTTTCACCAGTTTACAGCCGACTGACAAGCTCCGCTGTAGAATACAAACTTGAGTTTAGACTTGCTAATATCGGTCAGAGCATTAAAACTACAAACAATTGACTATAAAACGTAATTTGGGCATAAAATGGGATTTAGTTTTGCATAAGTTTCAATCAAGTTGACATAAAAGCGACGGGAACACAGCCATCCGCCCCCTATTGCACTTAATAATGGCCACTTAAACAGAACTTTAATAGAAGTACTTGTCCGTCCTACAACGAAATTCAGTAAGCATTATGTCTAGTGTCGTTGGGGATACACCATTCCCAAGTCGTAATATGAAACATTAAAAGTTCAATTTATAGGGCTTAATGGCGGTGGGGGTAATGCGGGGGAAGTAATTTAGGATAAAGCGGAGGGGTCAGAAGGGGAAGGGTTAAATGAAATCCGGTTTTTTTTCGGGTAAGGTGTGGAAATTTAAAGGAGTAAGCGAAAGCAGACTTCAAATGCGGGTCAGCCAGTACGTAGGAAACTTCAGAAGGCTTTTGAGTAAGTCCCGTACTTTCTTTAAAAAAAATTAAAAAATTAATCTTCGTTCGTGTATGTAACTTACACAATTGACTTCTTTTTTAAAAAAAATACATTATAAAAATATTCAAGTTGGATCGCCTAGGGTTGTTGTGTAATGATTCATTCCATTTTTTCATTTCGTCCTTAGTTTTGAAAAAGGTCGTAAATCGTGTATCCCGACGACCAAAAATTAAAGACTATTTTTTTTTTTTGAAGCTGCAATCTTCAACACGAACAAGCTGAGTAGTGGTATAGTAGGCGAAAATAGTTTTTCTACGTGAGCTACAGAACGAAATGAAATTTTATATATTTTTTTTTTTTATATTTTGCAAATACAGGGTAGGGTGGTCCACAAAAAACTGACAACCTAAGTTTTTCTAGTCAGCACCCCTCAAAACCAGGAGAGTAAAGAAATCAAATCTAATGATCCTTGTTCGGAGGGGTGCTAACTAGAAAAGTTGGACTTAAGAAAATGTTGGGTCGTTAGTTTTTTGTGGACCACCCTATACTGTATTGCACGACTGTTAACGTCGGAAACCAGGACCCCCCACCCTCCCCCACCCCTCCTTCTTGACAGTCAGTCGGAATACAGGCAGTAATATCAAGAATTTATAGAGCAGTGACACGACGTAGTATTATTGTATATAACTCTATGCTGGAGCCTTAATGGGTTAGCTGCAAGGGGCACTGCAGAGAGAAACAGAAGGGCGTCATACTGAAGTCGATGCTGTGAAGAGTGATTTCTTAGCCCTAAAACGCGCGATTTTTGTTGTTGGAGAAAACAACGTTATTTTAAGCCTAAGAAATCCGCTCTTCCGTTGTTTTTCCCTTCATTTTTATGTAGTGCACCTTGTAGTTATGCCCTCCAAAACCCATACTGGTGCCAATCTGGTGTCAATATGGCGGCAAATGTCACTGCTCTATAGGCAGAATTTACAGGCAGAATATCTAGAATCCCCAACTCTATAAACTCATGTTAAATTTTATGAACAACAAAAATGCAATTACTGTAAAATGGAGCTCGACCGCATTTATATAGTTTACACGCTTCTAGTTAAACACATTCCGTTGCTTCAAAACAAGAAGGCACAAATTAAGGGAACGTGTGAGAAGAAAAAGAAACAGTTTCGTTAGCCCAACTCTTGTTTTGCGCAATCAAGAAACTAAAAGGATGTATTTTCTGCTCCATATTACGAGTACCTTTCATTCAAGATGGTTTTTTCCCATTCCAGGATGGGAAAAGTTGGGGAGGGGAGGAGGTGGGGGTGCAATGCCCCACACCCAAAATCATAATTCAGACTAAAATTTTGGTAGCAGTACACAAATAAGGAATACGTTGCAATTGAAAAAGTTCTGGAAAACTGACTTTGAAATTATTCAAAGAACAGTATAATTGATGAAAATTTACTGCCCCGGACCCTCGGTGTGGTATGGGGGGGCCAGAACTCCGAGGGGCTTAGAAGCACCCACCACTCCCAATCTATAGATCCCCTTTACCAGAATAATCGGGCCGCATTTTGAATTCCACGGGCGCCCCCCCCCCCCCCCCAAAATAAAAAAAAAAACCTACAACAAAATTTCTGGAAACACCGCTGTTTCTAGCTGCTAAAATACGGTTCACACACCACGTCCAGCCTCCATTTCCTTGCAAATGCCGGCGATTTGTTTTTATTCAACTACCTTCTGGCATCAAACGTCTAAAAAATGACTTGAAATATAATGTGGTGGAGCAGAAAATTCGATATTCGCATTAAAGTGTATCCTGGCTGAGCAAACACGAGCCATCATTACTAAACGACACAAAGGGGTTCAAGGAACATTCACATTTTTCAAACGTGAATTAAAACGTAAAGACGTGGCTCGGTCCACTTTCAGCAGTTGACCTCCGCCAAACGGATTTTACGTGAGTTGTTGTAGCAAGTTTTCTCACATGGGATGATCGGACCCTCAAATCAAACCAACAGTAGCCTTTCAGCCACCAAAAGTTATCCGTCTGCGCAATCTCAAACCGTAAGCAATCTCGTCACACGGTAAAATGGCCGCTGTGTGTCTTGTCCTTGTGTGAGCCTGTCATCGTAAATAAGACTCTTTTGTAAAAGTTCCCAGGGTCTGATTGAGTCGCTCGGGGTCATTCGTCCCCCCCCCCCCCCACCACCACCACCACCCCACCTCCCCGTTTTCAAATACGCCCACGCTTATGGCTATGCACGTGCATTCTGTTACGGGATGCTTATGGGGCCAAACACAAACAACTGTAGAAGCGGTAATGTCGGCTGGCCAATTCAGGGTTATTTTGCCGGGGCTGCTACGGGCGACAGGCATGACCAAATTTAATGCCTGTATAATGGATAGTTATTAGTTTATTAGTCTATCAAGGAAATTACACGAATTAGATAAGCGATGGTAGGCCGTTTGATGTGTTGCCGTGTACCGTTCCTCAAAATTTATAGTCTTTAACGCGCTTTGTTATTCTGTAAGAGTCCTCTTGTGTGTGTGGGTGTACGCAGCGGTTCGTGAATTGGGGGGAGGGGAGAGTAACTTACAGTCGTCAACTTGTTGCTGAAGTTATTTTAGTGTTTGTCAGTTGTGCACGCAGCGACTCGAAGTTGCGGACATCAGTGAGCTGTAACGAATGTAGTTTGGTAGGGTGTGAGACTACCCACAGTAAGCCGCGGAAATAATCAACAGCGAAAACTACACAAGGATTAAAGTGGTACAGTATGGCTCCTTGGTGTATTTCCGTTTCGTTTAAGTGAAGTGACTCGGGTTGGAAACGGCGAACTAGCACTTGCTTAAATTATTCACATCTTTATCGATATGCTCACCATTCAGGGGCGTACTCGCTGTACGGGAAAACGGGAAGTTTCCCGTGGTTATGTGCTTTGAGGACTTGTGGGGGCCTATTGACATTTTTTCGCGATAACTTGATTTCTACGAATCAATCGAGGGGCCTACGTTAACCATTTCCCTGGCCTAAATGACCCTCCAGTATATACGCCTCTGCTCGTAACTCTTCCACTATAACCTTCATGGTGAGGAGGCGGGAGGGGGGGGGGGCAGTGTGAGTTCGCAAGAAATGACATAAAGGGGCTTCCACGCTATGTTAGGCGTGTCTACAAGGGCGGTAGATCCATTGGGTGAAGGCTGGGTCTTCGTTTACAGTCAGTCATATCACATGCCTGAGGAAGATTATTCTTCGCAATAATCGAAAATTCGCAGGAAATGTGACAAGATTCCTAATCCTAAACAAGATTCTATGACTTGAAGCCTATTCCACTGTTAGTACTATTCCTTCTTTAGAACGAAATTACTTCAATAGGAAAAAAAAAAAATTTAATAAAAAAAAAATGTAAATTTTTTTAAAGTTCCAGCGTTATTTCAAGGTGTACGTTTTATTTTTCTGTAGGTTTCATCCACCCAATACCAAAACTGCTAGAAAAACCCGCCAAGTTTCCAAAAACGATCGGCCTTTGAAGGTAGTGATATCATTCGACCAGGGAAAGGCCGCCAAGGTCAATCCTATTAGCCAAGTTAATCGCACCGACTAGTAGTTCGAAAGTTGAATGAAAACTTGAAGATTGCTACTCCCTGTAGCAATCTTCAAGTTTTACCATTTAACGTCCAAAGTATTATTGGGTGCGATTAACTTGGCTAATAGGATTGACCTTGGCGGCCTTTCCCTGGTTGAATGATATCGCTACCTTCAAAGGCCAATCGTATTTTTCTGTAGGTTTCATACAGACTAGAAATAAATTTGATAAATTCACTAGAGTATCATGCTGGGAGAAACTGGGGGTAACAAGCCCGTTTGTTATTATATGTGTGGGAACAAATCTGAATAACAAGGCATGCTTTATATGTATATATTTTAACCCTCCTTAGTTTGGGGTTTGCTTAAATGCATCGGCCATTTTTTCCTGGAACACTCAACCCTATCCCACGAGGTTGACACATCAGTCAGTCAGTGTCCAACATTCTTTATGGACTGTTTTTCCTGGAAAGGATGCAGATAACAATCAGCATAATGGCCAGGAGAAAAGGAGTGGGGTCCAGGGGGGGGGGGGGGGGGGGGGGGGGGGGGGGGGGGGGAAGGGAGGAAGAGGCACATAACAAACAGTGAGACATAAGGACAGTTTTGTTGCATAAATGCATACGTAAATGACCAAGCCTCTGTTGGCTCTCGACTTGTCTTACTTCAAAAGTAGGAAAAAAGTCCAAAGGTGAAAAGGAGTAGGTGTGAAACGAAGGAAGGAAAAAGAATTTTTGAACTCATGTCATTTTCTTTGTCGTATGTCATTTCGACCTCTTACTGCGAGCTCGTGCTGTTGCATGAATAATAATGGCCGCGCGTGTCCTTTCACTCGAATCTGACGCGTTTCGAGAATAAATTATTGTCCTTTTCTCCCACGCGTGAACGGTTTAGGCCTAATTGGACGTTTCTTTAGCCTGGACGGACTCGTTTCACTCATGTTTAATTTAAATTCGACCGTCTATTTACATAAAACTCTTAATTCGGGCTGCTTGGCTCCATTTTGGTGGCCAGTGCCACCGAAACTGCTATCAAACAATCAGTAACAAACGACAAAGAGTGGGGCATCCAGATCGACCGCACGGCGAAGATCAGTGGTACAGCAAACTAGCGCCGAGTTTCGAATGTTTACTGGCAGACGATTGTGGTATGATGTAGGGTTTTTTCGTTTTTATGGTAGGCCTATATATTGTATTTTGGTCCGATGAAGGCGATAGAAATAGCCAAAAATGTACATTGGACTCTATAAAGTTTGACTGAAGTGTCTGCTGTGGTGGTAAAGTGTATTTTGGATTTTATTATGCTTTCAATTACCACTGTACGGTTACCCGTTTTTTTCAAAATCATCTAGTTTGTTTATTTTAAAACAAATCAAACTTCATTGCTGCTTATACTTATGGTATAACCTACTTAATTTATAGGGCTATAAAACTCACACAAAAATTCGCAGTAGGGATTCGGTACTAGGGGAAAAAGTAGGGAGGAGCGACGGGAGGATGCGCTGATTGAGTGAGCAAAGCGAACGAAAATCAACCTTTGTTAGCCATAAGTATATGACTGAAGCGCCATTTGGGTTCAGTTAGCATAGCCAACGCCAATAAGGCTCAGCAAGGCTTATAGCCCACGCCTTGCGAAGCACGGTCTTTGTCTAGCTGATAAACCGCACCGCTTGGGTAGTCCGTAAACCCTGATTTGACAAATTAACTGTTAGTGTTATGCGAGATAAAGACAGAAAGAAAGAAAAGAAACTGCCAAGACTGGGACTCGAACCCAGGACTGACTAGGCAGGGCGCTGTAACCACTGCACTACCGGGGAGGACACTGGATACAGAATCCGGGGCGGATATTGGCTACGGAATTACTGTTTTTTTTTGTTTGTGCTGAGAAAAAGAGTTCGATTCTTCATAGTTCATCAGTTTGTCGAAAAGTTTGCTTCTTGGAAGCTATTTTATCGTTCTCACGATATACTGTTTACTAAGTAGAACCAGAATATCCTTGTTTTAACTCTCGCTTTATAATCCACTGTTGGCACAAGGCCGTCTGGGTGAGAAGCAGCAGTTTCAGCTCCTGGCTGCAGGCCCGTTGATTTAACATCGCCGAGACACGACACGCAATTTCTACTCCAGTCGGCCTTGGCTCGAGAAACAAAATGGCTTTGTCGTTTTTAAGTTCGATTCAACGCTTGTTCTTCAAAATTGACACCTACTTGGGACTTCGCGCAAGGCAAGTAGTCGCAGCTGTACTAGAAACAATGCATTCCAAACCTTCGCAAGCAGCATTTCCTACGGCGCATAGCCGACGTCAGTAACGCCATCATGGCGCCAGCCAACTTCCGGTTCTCGTCTGAATGAGATTTAGGACGATATAGTGTATATGGTAAACTGCGTTTAGGATTGGCGAGTGGCCAATCCTGCAATATATTTATTTATTTATTTAAAAAATTATTGTAACCTCCTATAAAGAGCTTGACAGCAATTTCTGATTAAAGCAACATACCGCCTGCCTTATAACCTTCCGCCTGCCTCACAACACCCACGCGACCAGGGTAGATAAGTAGGTAGTGACGCTTTCTGAAAACAGGGCCCAAAAAAAGACCTGCTTCCACCAACGGCACCAGAAGGCAGCACTCGTCTGGTCTGCGTTCCAGTCGAAATTTGAAATAAAAATTGGCAGCGTCGTTGCCATGGTAACCATTGTAATAGCGACAATACCTGCCGAAATAGACGAAAATCTCGTGCGTCAGCAACATCCGAAGTTGAAGAACTTATTCTGTGTTCGATTCAAACTGTATATAGGTCGTTAAAATAACCATAAAGCACGGATGAAGCTTCAGCCTGCACGGGCGAAGCGCACGCTCGTCGGGCGTTCTCGGAACAGAAAATCATGCGTTAAGTTAGCTCCACTCGTAACGACAACCCGTTTAAAAATTGAATGTTGGATTTAAAAAAGTAAAACGATCAGCCAGTTCTGATCTTTCTTAAAATTATTTTAATGTCCTAATCTGAATTATGGTATATTTTAAACGATTAATTTTGTATTCTTACCGTTTTCAATTTGTTTTAGTGACGCTAAATAGTTTTGATCCCATGATGCTTTGCGCTTTCGCTGCTTGACGACAGCGCCCTCTGGCGGAAAAACTCTGAAAGCGGGTACTTCTTTCGGACCAAATGTTTACCGTTGTGAGAGAAAGAGTGGCACTACCAACTTATCTACCCTGCACGCGACGATCACATCCGCGTATTTACCACAGCTAAGGTCAACTGAGACGGTAGCTTCGTTCCTCGCAGCGAAAAACATTGCTACTGTCTCAATTGGCAATTCGCCTAATAGTCCAGCCAGCGTGAACCCATTGATTGTGTCCTCACAAACCGGAATGATTCTCGAATTTTAAAATCACAATTTATAATTTTCTAGGCTAGTGTCTTATAATTTTGCTTCGGCGATCTATTGGAATAATTAATTTTAATTTTTACCGCATTATTCTATTAGATTTTAGATCTCATGGTAATTATTAGAAAATTAGTAGATGTACACACAGAGATGAAACGTCATGATTATTGTACGCGCGCAATGCATGATTTAGTGACGGGTCGTTAGTAAATAAAGTTCCATTATATTCAACAGAAAATCTCCTAGACGCCACATTTTAAAACGGATTTTTAGCAAGGGAAAGACTAACGGTAAGAAATACACCTTTGGGGCCGTACTTGATGTGGAGGATCGATAAAAATGGCGCTGGGAGGCATATTCCTTTAAAACAACAATTAAAAAAATTGAAGAAATTTGGCGGTGCCTGTTGTAATCCATTCTCGCCTGAAAGAGATTCGTTAGACATACATCCCCTAATTCATCATTTCTGTCGTAAGCGTGCGACGAAGGCAATACATATATGAGCATGTCGCCACAAATATGAAAACGCCGTACATCTTAAAAACAATGCTAACAGTAATTTATAAAATCGAACAGCTATTGGAAAATTAGTTCAAACTTTTGCCTGTGCCAGGATAAATTTTGCAAAGGCTACCACAGTTTAACTGTAGCTATGCGTGTTTTACCCTACCCCTACTTGTCGTACTTGAGTTTCTCCAAAAATTCGCATTCCATGGCAATCATTATGGCGGCTGCCATCCCATAACTTAAAGCGGAAGTATCACATTTGGCCGCGCCTTAAATCGTTAATCTGCTTTTCCGGTAAACGCTGTTTACCATAATTATATCGTCCTAGGTGGAATGTACCTGAAGGATTGTGCGTTAAGCAGGGGCGTACCGGCCATACGGGAAAACGGGAGGATTCCCGTGGGGCCTATGCTCCGAAGGCCTATCGGGGGCCTAGTGAAATTTTTTTTTGTGATGACTGATTTCTTCGAAAGGCCACAAGATTTCTTCGAAAGGCCACACATTAACCATTTCCCGGGTCTAAATAGCCTTCCCAGTACGCCCCTGGCGTTAAGTTCTTTTCAAATCTTGAGATTTGTTGAAGCCAGTTAACCTTTTTTACATGGGCAGGGCCACAAAGTTCATGAAACAGAAGGAGGTACATTTTCTCAAACATTGCAAACCGATAAATAATATTGTATAGGTGCTCCGTATTGAATCTAAGGATTACAATGGGAACGCACTACTGATATCCCATAAATCTTTTAGCAACTCCACCTTTTTCTTTTCAATGGGCCTAACCCGAGATGTGCTTCTGAAACCACTGACCTTTATATTTTGGCATCAGGGTTTCCAATATACAGGTCAAGAACGAGTGTCTTGTCTAGTTTGCCCTTCTTTATCTATTGCCTTGCTTCGTACCTTCCTCCCATCCATTCCACCACTCAACCTGTTTAGCTACGTTGGCACGTGCGTTTGTCTGTGTCTGTGTGTCATTGCTGTGCGCTTGCGCAGAATGTGGGCCACGTAACAATGTTCGTTCGTGATATTTGTGTAGTTGAGGGGTTGGCGACGACAGAGGCGACACCTGTTTGACGGGGCATTTCACGCCGATCTTGAAGGAGACAGGGAAGGGAGACAAGATTGATAGAGAGGCTTAAATGTGGAGCAAACTTTTGCAAGGCAGCCTTGACGATCGTGAAATTTAATACTAAGTGTACATCGGATGTCATAAATTTCAGAAATAATGATTTTTTTATTTTTTTTTGGTTATATTGGGTCGCGAAATGAGGACGAATGTGCCGATTTTCGATTTTCTTTGTAAATAGATTGATTTATTGACCTTAATAAACGTGTGGGAATGTGTGAAAAATGATTTAGGGTTAGCCTTTTAAGAAGGGGGCGGGGGGGGCACGAAGGGGGTAGTTCTTTTTAAAAACGAGTTGTGAAATGGCACTTTAAATTTCAAATTTTTTGGGGGCATTCTTTGTAAATCTCCGCACTATCGAGATGATTAATTAATTTTTAGATTTATTTCGACAAGAGAAATGTTGGTGTGACAAAATGTTCACGTGTGACTAAAAATGACAAATTTTTCAAAATACAATAAATTTAAAATAAATAAATAAATAAATAAATAAAAAAGAGTTAAAGAGGGCTTCTCTTCTCGCATATTCCTGGTCAGGCAGATATCGTGGCGGCATGAATTTTTTATATGTATTTTCTAACACATGCTTGTACGAATACTTACTACGTCATGTCGGCTCCCTGAACTCGTAACCGACTGAAGTTAAAATTCCTGATTTGTCGTTTGCTCTTGTGGTGCAATGGAAATCCTCTACTATGGGATTTTTTTTGCCTTTTTATTATTATTTCATACATAATTGTTTGACTGTGGAGTCTTATGCCGAAAACTGACTGTTGACTTGAAGACGGGGTGATGTTTTAAAGCGGCCAAACGTGGCATTTTAAGTGGTGTATGTATTTGTAACACAACCTGGCTTTTTAATGAGTATAGTGACTTGTTTTGTTTTGAATAATAATACGAAACGTTTCGTTCGTTTCGTTTCAAATGACCCCCGTGAATACTTACACTAAATCAAAACCATAAAACCAAAAGAGATGATATCATACAAAAATCCCATAAGGGTAAAAGGGACCCATCAAGTTTTCGCCATAGAAAGTAGTGATATCAGAGCCAAAATGGCCGCCACCAATTTTTCCGTCCCAACCCTGATCACTCAATCTTAACTGACACCTCGGTGATTGTCAGTTAAGCTTGAGTGATCACGGTTCGGACTACAAACTTGGTGGCAGCCATTTTGGCTCTGATATCACTACTTTCTATGGCGAAAACTTGATGGGTCCCTTTTACCCTTTTGGGATTTTTGTACGACCTGTTATGATCGAGGCAATTGAGCTGAATAATTGGTGTAATGTCATGATATGAAATCAAGTTGCTTACGTTACATCGCTTCGACCGAGACATTGCTCGCACACAAAAGCGTACGACCGTGTATCATGGAAATTTGGGAGGGGGAGTCTCACGCACAGCGGATTTTTAAACCTTTTCACACTTTAGTATCGGGCCATCAAGTGGTTCAAAATACTGCTCATCGTTCCAATTTCATCAAAGATTACAGAGTTTTAGTTTATGTAGAGCAGTGACATTTGCCGCCATATTGGCACCAGATTAACACCAGTACGGGTTTTGGAGGGCATAAATACAAGGTGCACTACATAAAAATGGAGGGAAAAACAACGGAAGAGCGGATTTCTTAGGCTTAAAATAAAGTTCTTTTCTCCAACAACAAAAATCGCGCGTTTTAGGTCTAAGAAATCACTCTTCACAGCATCGGCTTCAGCATGACGCCCTTCTGTTTCTCTCTGCAGTGCCCCTTGCAGCTAACCCATTAAAGCTGCAGCATAGAGTTATATACAATAATACTACGTCGTGTCACTGTTCTATATCAAAGGGGAGAACAATTTCGTTTCTTTAAAGTTTTAGTACTTTCGTTTCGTATCTATTTGGTTTAGCTTTAGTCACGATATTACTCTTATCGGAGGCATCTACTACGTGAATTCTGCTCTTTTTGTTTTTGCAGTTACAATTGTTATTTTGGTCGGACGATGACTGGAAAACAAAAGTTTCTGAAACCATAATCCCGGTTTACCGGGGGAAACCACACCACGCCACAATTGTAAACGCCTCCAATGTTTCAGGGCTTGTTTTGACGTGAGCCTTATAAGGTTAAAAGAAAAAGAAGTATACGGTAAAAACATGAAATAATACGAAATCGTTAGATTTAGAAGGAAAGAAGTTAGGATATGATCAAAGCTGTTATTATCCTTAAGGAAAGGGAAATATAAGAACGTGAGAATGGAAGGAAAGCTATCTGGAGGTTAAAACACTGATCGACGTGATCGTGGAAAGTTAGAAGGTCTACAACTTCGAGTCGACTGACCTACTGGTTCGGATTGGCGATCGCTCGCTTCGAACTCAAGTTTTTGAAAGTCTGCAATTTGCGATCGTTAATTTGTAAACGCGAAACTTGTACGAATACCCCGGAGGACACGACAACAGTTGACTCTTGCTCTATAATTATTTATGTAGCTTCAAGATCCAAATATAATTACGTCTCAGAAAAGTAAACTTGCTTATAGACGAGAGACTGTGATTTAAAAAAAAATGCATGTTTTCAAGTCAGTTTTCGCTTTATCTTCGTTAATCAAAATTGTTTGTTGTGTCGCTATAGCGAGAGCCAGTCATTGGCCTGTGTGTCAGGGTGATTGAAAAAAGGTTAATTGTCGTTTAGCGTAAGCTAATTTATTACGAATTTGATTCTGAAAGTCGTTTTAATTGCAGTTGTTAGAAATCGAGCAAGTAATTTTAATTTGCCGTCAATGATTACTAAATTTAAAATAATTTTTTCAACGGCCATTTATTTAGTCGAAACCGAATCAAATGATATTTTTATGATTTTTATAACGATTTTGAACGGTTATTTTTGTTTATCATTATGAATGGTTAAAAAATGCGTTATGAATTGTTAAAAAAGACACTCAAACTCGACGCATAAAACGTTTAAAACACGGGTACTAATATTTCAAAGCAATACAGTGGTTGGCTCCATTTTCAAAGGTTAAAAATAAAAAATGAAACAAACTCACACACTCAACAACCACGGTGTTTATTGAGTGTGTGAGTTTGTTTTATTTTTTATTTTTAACCTTTGAAAATGGAGCCAACCACTGTATTGCCCCGAAATATTAGGTACCCGTGTTTTAAACCTTTTATGCGTCGAGCTTGAGTGTCTTTTTTAACAATTTTTGTTTATCCTTTACCCTCCAATACATGACATGTAAACCGTTATTATTTTTTGATGGCACCCGAATGCGGGTTCACCGGTTTCGTGTTTTGTAAACATAATTGTAATTCCTAATGGTGTAATTGTAGTGGTGTAATTCGTGGCTAAGCGGTGAGAGAGCTCAGCCTGGTTGCTGGAGGTTTTCGGGTCTGGTCTAACCCCTGGAAAGGGGACCTTGGCAAAGTTCCTGCCAGGACTGCCGGACAGGGTAGCGTGAGAGGCTGCCATGCTCCTTCAGCGTCTATATGGGAACTATTCTGGCCAATTCTGGACAATCTTTCGGCCCCTACGATGATTGGAGGTTTCCCGGTTCAAATCCCCGGGTTAGCTTCTCTCTTTACCAGATATTTCTTCTTCTAAAATAAGTCTGGTAATGTTCAAAATTGAGCCTGTTCAGCCATACAAGCATTAAATTGCTTCGGCTGACTTAAAGGGCAAATTACATCCATTTTGACATGCATGTTTGACTTTTGGATCACTTACACAATAACTAAACACAAGAATTGCGGTAAGAATACGTTACGTTACGTAGTTCCGATATAACAATTTAATTACTGCATCACCAAAACACGACACTGAGGTCGCCATTGTTTTGCTGGAACGCGCAGAAATTAATGCCGACAGATGTCACTTTTCGATTTCGACTCGCAGCCGATTGAGATAGTTGTATTTACTGTGAGGAACTCAAGCGTCTGACAATCAATACAGCTATCTCAATCAGCTGCGAGTCGAAATCGAAAAGTGACATCTGTCGGCATTAATTCCTGAGCTTTCCATTAAAACAATGGTGATCTCCGTGTCGTGTTTTGGTGATGCAGTAATTAAATTGTTATATCGGACGTAAGTAACGTATTCTTACCGCAATTCTTGTGTTTAGTTATTGTGTAAGTGATTCAAAAGTCAAACATGCTTGTCAAAATGGATGTAATTGCCCTTTAAGGCTCAAAGAAATTAATTAAAAAAATAAATAAATAAAGTAAAAGGCATAAAATTTACAACTTAATTTCGTAATTATACCTAAAAAAATTAAGAGACTTAGAGAGCCTTATCGGAACCCGGTGCTGGTGAACGTGAAAGAAAGTTGTAGGGAGGTAATTGACCTTTTAAGGTGTAGGTATGAAATAAAATTGTTATGTCTTTTACTTTAGAAAAAGTAGCCGAGTATTATAAAGATCAAAGCTTATTGTTGTTATATGCGCTTAAAGGTGGGTTATCACCGAATGATAGTCTGCACAATCAGGCACCATTTTGTGCTAGCTAGTGCTATCTAGCACTTGCTTGCATCAAGCAAAGGCAGGCAGAACAGTATTTCTTTTGACGAAACTACCAAGCCACGAGCCTCCTAAATTATTGAGTGAAAGTTTGGTAGTCTTAGTGCACCTGGGAACAAAGTTGTAAAGGTTAAAGTTGTCACTGTCGTTAGATGGCGCTACGGTAGATTATAAAGATTTTGTGTTGGTGACAGCCAGCCTTTGACGAAAGGTGGAATTCCTCCATTTTACGTACATTCTCACATATAAAGATAGTCCTCTGTCTAGCAAATTTTCGACCACTGTCTGCAGTCTTCTTCTGGGCTTCTCGAAGTTAAGTTTCCTGTCTGGTTACATGCTTGAGCAGACAGGAAACTTGACTTCGAGAAGCCAGACAGACAGTGGTCGAAAATTTGTTAGATAGAGGACTACCTTTAATGTGGAAATGTGCGTAAAATAGAGGAATTCCGCTCTTTCGAAGGCGGTGTTGATAATGCGTTCCACAGTAGCGGTTGTCATAGTAACGCTATTTTTCTTCAACGCAGGTTATATAAACCTGAATGAACTGTGTAATTCTTGAACCAGCGTTATCGTGGCTTGTTTTATTTAACTTTTTTCCCCCAAAAAAATTCCAATAATTCGACTCGCGTACGTCTAAAAGTTGTCAAGTTGAGGAAGGAAAATTTCGTCAGTCTAGGTAAACTTGGTTAAAAAAATTGGAGGCTTGAGGTAATTTTCCAGTCGTTCCATTTTTTTTTTCTGCTATGTTCAACGCCCTTTGAAATGGTTATTTTATACTGAAGGAAAGTTACACGCCACACTTTTAATTCTTTTCAATTAAGATTAAGTGAAGAAACGTGTACTTGTAAGTGAACGGGTTTATTTGCTGTAGTTGTTCGTCGTCAAGTGGGTATCGAATGATGCAGAGAAAGTGTGGTGGGACTGATGGATGGATGGGGAGGACGTTTGATGAACAACGGCCTGTATCCCTCCGAATATGACAAGTAATTACCAAACAAGTCTATGTTTCTGAATTAACGTTACTTATTCTGCAATTCTTCACGGAAAGATGTTGAGGAGGAATATATAGGACCGGGCCGAAATATTGTGGGTAAGGGTGTTTGACATAAGGAAAATAAGGAATGTTTCCAAAAAAATTAGGAAATGAACAATGTTTCCAAAAATGTAGGAAAATGGAGCAATCTTGCCAAAAATGTAGAAAAAATGAGCAAATGTGTCCAAAAACATAGGAATATGAGCAATGTTTCCCCAAAAGTAGGACATCAGCAATATTTCCAAAAAAGTAGGAAAATGTGCATGGTTGCCAAAAAAAAGTGCGAAAAATGAACCGATTTTCCAAAAAAAAGTAGGAATATCGGCAATGTATCCCAAAAAATAGGAAAACAGCAATATTGCCAAAAAAAGTAGGAAAATAAGCAATGTTACCAAAAAAGTAGGAAAATGAGCAATGTTGCCAAAAAAGTAGGAAAATGAGCTATGTTGCCAAAAAAGTAGGAAAATGAGCAATGTTCCCCAAAAGTCGAAAAAATTAGCAGTGTTTCAAAAAAAGGTACGAAATGAGCAATGTTGCCAAAAAAAGTAGGAAAATGGCAATACTGCCAAAAAAGTAGGAAAATAGCAATCTTGCAAAAAAAGTAGGAAAATAAGCAATGTTGCCAAAAAAGTGGGAAAAATTAGCAATGTTTCAAAAAAAAGTAGGAAAATAAGCATTGTTTCCAAAAAGTAGGAAAATTAGCAAAGTTTTCAAAAATCAGGAGAGTAAGGAATATTTCCAATAAAGGAGAAAAAAAGGAAAAAGGAACTCAAGGATCCCTGCTAGCGTAGTGGGGGGTGAGAAGGCATCCCCTGAAATTTGGCGCCCCCAGACAAGATCCCCAACCCCAACACTCAATTCCCGTTGGCACTCTAACCATGATGCAAAAGAACGTAGATACCAAATTCCTCTCAGCATTTGGTAATGAGGGTCAGATCGAATTTGGAGAGAGACCATTGAACGGCAGTTGAACTCTAGAAGCCTGAAGGAAAGATAGTGTAGCACCTCGTGCGGTCGGTTCTTCCGATGACAGTTGGTGATGGAACGCTCCTCGAGTCCTTACCGCAAAAGGGAAAGCAGCTTTCTTTTTTTCTCCTCCCTCTATTCTTCGAATCGTCGAATGGCTACTTGTTGGATGTCAAAGGAAAAACCCTGAAAGGTTGTGTGTTTGTTTATCTCGTGTGTTTTAGCCATGAAAAGATTGGGATACAAAAAAAAACAAACCTAAAGATGGAAGAAAGTTCGCGGAAACATTTTAGTTGTCTTCTTTTGATTTTTTTTTCCAGGAATTGGTCTCCCGGTTTTTCGGGTGAGACGAGACTTGGTTACGAGATGAGACTGATCCCAGTTAAGGCCACGATTCGTGGGCGGTGGGATCAACAGATACCATTTTTAGCCTACCGATCCGATCGCCGATACAATGCTGTTATCTTATCAACACAGTCGTACCGGGGTTTATACCAGAAAACTTCATGGCAAGACCAAAAGTTTGTCAGAGTGCGTACAAAATTATTGCTTTGAATTTCCGCTGACTTTTCCAGGATTCCCTGACCAGATTTTGCACTTTTACCTGCCCTTTAGCATCACAATTTAAGCACTGAACGCAATATCGTACCTGCATCAGCACATAATATTTTTAATGATTTTGCAGCTACCGTTCTCAGAATTTTCCCCGACCTTTCCTTGACTTTCTGCTTAGTTTGGATTTTCTCTGACTTTTTTCACTTACTTTCCTTCCCCTGACTTTTCCAGGTTCCGTACGAACCCTGTTTGACCAAAACAGCCCGTCGAAAACTATACGGTCCCAATTTTTGAGAGAAGGGGTACTCTTCAGAATTGTGAAAAATTTACGTTTTGACGTATTTTTGCGCAATTATTATTCCAACCTCGAACTGTTTCAAACTGTGTCTTGTCATAATTTTTTTTTTATTGTCGGGGTAAGGAGTGGGAGGGAGGGGGGGGGGGATTGCAGACGGGTAAGTGCAAGACGGATAAACACTACCTCAAAAGGAAGTCTAGAAGTACAGAGTTCTTATTAAGGGGTCGTTTTGGCCCCGCCCTGCACTCTGCATGAAGGGTGATGTCACTCCATGGTTGCGGGAGAGGAGTGCTGTGATGATGATGAAGCCTAACAAGTGACCAAAGGGAAGAGACGGTTTCACACGTCGTCGTCACTCGGGAACGCGCGGGGGTGGCATGGCGAATCCTCTTTTGCGAATGTTCCCTACCCTTTGCTCGCTCCGTCGAAATCTCGACTGCAAGGTTGTGGGATTTTGCGTGCCTGTCTGTTTACCTGTGTGAGAAACGACAACATTTAAAAATTTTTTTAAATCGAGTGCCTTGAAAAACGCATGGTATGAGAAGGCAGTGGCTCAACAATCAGTAATGAAAGTTAAAAGTACCGAAATGTGAATGAAAAAGCCTGAAAGGGGCAACATGTCTATAATGTTTCGCAAATTTTCGGGTCAGTTTGCCACTTTTACTATCAAGCGTAAATCAAATAAGTAGACGCTGGTTTTCAATCCTGTTTCGTTGATGTTGGTTGGGTTTTTTTTTCAGTGTATCTTGTAAAATGACTTTAGTTTCTGCTTAATTTTTTAATTTTTTATTTTAGTTATGCTTGATAAAGGGTCGCATACTGACCCGAAACGTCGCGAAATATTGTATACATGTTGCACCTTTCAGGCTTTTTATTCATTCATTCATTCACATTTCGGTGCTTTTAATCCTTTATTAATCGCTGAACCCTCTTCCTTCTCATACCATACGTTTTCCGAGGCACCCGATTTTTAAAATTTAAAAACCATTGTGTGGCCAGCAGCGTATTCCAAACGACGACATTCGTAATTTTGTTCTGCATGGCTTGATATTTTGCGATCAAGGAGCTTAGTTCACAAAATGATGAGTCCGAAGGTCGCCGACTGGGTCGAGTGTATAGGCATTGCCATTGTGGCTCTGCCAATAATAAACGTATCAGTGAAACTAGTACCTGCTTTCAACGATTACCGACAGAGGGCGTCGTCGTCAGCGAACCGAATGGCAACAAAACCGACTGGCAAGGCGTTACTCCCCCATATTTACGTTCTGGAGGTCGCCAGGATGGAGAAACTAGTTATCGTTACTAGAACAAAGCTATCACAATACAAATACTTAATTCATTAACAAAATAATGGTTAAATTAATTTAATGCTAGATCAGAACAGGCTGATCACGTACTCTTTTCATTAAATCACTTTTAAGACGGGTTGCTGTTGCAAGTGGCACTAGAACGAAACTAACCATAATTTGAACTCCAATTCCAGGGCACAAGTAATACTGCAATAAGTACTTTGAATCTGCAAGACGAACGTATGTAGGCTCAGTCTTTAGTTTTTGAACATATTGGTAGATTAACGTCGGATCGGAAGTAAAGACAGAATAGAAGGGAATACCGGTAGAGGAAATTGAGGAAAGGACGGGGGGGGGGGGGGGGGGGCCGCAGAGTGAGTCACATCCCCCTCCCTCCTCCGCTGCTCTAATCAATGAAACGAAATTTAAGGTTAGTATGCTCAGTTCTCATCCGTATAGGAGCCTGAATCTATTTTTCTATTTTTCAACGAGTTGGTTCAATGAGGTGGCCGCAACAACTCTCTCTGGTAGGCTGTTCCATGACGGATAGTACGATTTAAAAAAAAATACACGTTCAACCATCCAGTGTACCACTCTGTTTTAGTACTTAGAGTAGTACACAACATACGAGTGTGTATGTTATGTATACTGTATGGGCGAAAAATTACAGTCCACATTTTAACTCTTTTCCTTATCCAATTTATTTTGTTATTTATCTTCGGTATGACGCAACTTCTAAACATCGCGCCTTTTGGTGGAGCCTAACCGGATACGGAAATCCATCTCTTTAACGCCATCCCAGCGGCCCAAATAAAAGACCGGTGCGTGATCGACAGACGTGGAACCTCCCCCGCGCCCCCCCCCCCCCCCCCCCCCCTTTACAATCCACTGCTCCTGAGGCTAGGGTGACCCACGCCAAGGATGTTCTGATATATGACGTCATGCCTAACCTTGCCGGCAGAGGTCGCCACGCTTCCAAATCATCGTTGGGATTTTCGTGCGCGTGTAAATTGGACCCACACGTGCTAAAGTGAAAATCATGCTGTTGGAAATTACGTAACTTTTATTTCACAATGATGCACGCTTATCCGCTCACGACATGCATCGACCAAAGAACGATCGTTCAGGATCCAACGTACTAATAAACGAGACAAATATGGTGGCGAGATGATATATTAGGCGGTTTAAGCCGGCTGAGATAAAGATGTGGGAATCTTTGCTTTCCAGCTCGAGATGTGAAGCTCCTTGGTTCTATCAAGCCCACTTTAAGGGACACGCGGCCTGCCTTATAACAGCTACGCGCAGATCGCCATCCGCGTACTTACCACCGCCAAGGTCGGCTGGGGTGGTAGCTGCGTTCCTCGCAGCCAGGAACATAGCTGCTGTCTCGGTTGGCTTTGGGAATGGTACACGAAACAGAATCAAGTTAAAGATTGCGTCTTCACTAACCGGAATGATTCTCGTATTTTAACATCACAATTTATAATTTTCTAGGCTAGTGTCTTATAATTTTACTTCGGCGATCTATTGGAATAATTAGTTTTAATTTTTACCGCATTAGTCTTTTAGATTTTTGACTTCATGGTAATTATTAGAAAATTAGTATATGCACACACAGGGATGAAACGTCATGATTATTGTAAGCGCGCAAAGCGTCGTATACGTGTAGGATACTGTAAATAAAGTTAACAATTATTCAACAGAAATCTCCTAGACGCCACATTTTAAAACGGATTTTTAGCAAGGGAAAGACTAACGGTAATAAATAGACCTTTGGGGGCGTACTTGATGTGGAGGATCGAGAAAAATGGCGCTGGGAGGTTTATTCCTTTACGGGTGCCTATTCACCGAATGACATGTTGCAGTATTTAGCGCCGTCTGCCATTATTCAGTTCTATGTAGCACATGATTTCCACAGGCGAAGGAATGCGCAAAGAAATTTACTTTCGCACAACAAACTAGCCCCGTGCACCAGGGAGCAAGCGGTCAAGGTTAACGATATCACTGTCACTAGATTGCGCTCGTCTAGCCGTTTCATAAACTACGTTTCAAAACGGTCGATATAGCACAGAAGAAAGAGCCCGTGATGTCGTTAGGCTTAACTTTGCCGCTTGCTTCCTGATGCACGTGGGCGCGCCAACATTGTACTCAATAATTAAGGAGGCACGTGGCGTGTTTGTTGTGTAAAAAAAGAAATATATTTGTGTGTTTCTTCGCTTGTTGAAAGTAAGGGCTGGACAGAACTAGATAGCGGTAAATGGCAGCTTCGAAAACAAAGGCATTAGCATGGGCATTAGTAGCTGCAACTACCGCTAGGGCGCCGCGTAGCACTGGAAGACGTAGGATGCTACATCTAGTTAACTTTCTAACTATGATATTACGTACACGCTATCACACGCGCGCGTCAGTACGACTGGGCAGTAGCCTAGGGCTATGGCTATTTCTCACTCTTTTAAGGCAGCGGAAATTAGGTGAATATAATTTGAGTTTCCGTATCTCTAATCGAGCCCAAGTCACTTCCCTTCCAGTTATTGGTAAAAGTGTGGCAGAAATATGATGGAATTTTGTTGAATTCCTTTGCGGAATTGGGTTTAATCACATCTACAGTTTACTCAAATCAAAATAAAACACATCAAGCCCCACCAAAGGTAATTCAGTTTAAATCAAATTAATTTCATGGTGTTCAAGTGACTGACTTATCAAATCAAATCAAATCAAATCAAATCAACTTACAGTCGCCACAGAACATGAACGAGTTAAGTTGAGTTTATTTTGATACAGCTTACAGGGAAATAATTTACAAAAGACGAACCTGTCACCAAAAAAACGCAAATTAATGTGGAAAACAGGGTTTGCAAACGCAAGCAAAGCATGATTAAGAACAAATTAATACGGAGGGGGGTTGGGGATGTACGAACACTAGAAAACAGTGTAACCCAAAAAAGAAAAGTTGTCAGCGTTATATAACAACCTCATGATGCTCAACAGCATTGCTAAGCTCATAGGGTTTTGATCTAACAAGCACTTAAACACATGTTTCTTGAAAGATTTCAGCCCAGTGATAAGTTTAATTTCGGTAGGTAGGCTAAGATTAAAATATTTCCTACCCAAACATGAATATACTGCAATCATTGAAATTCCGCTTTACAATTTGACAACTATCCACGTCAAATCTAATTCAAGTCAGTGAAAGTTTACAATAAACTCAAGTCCATAATTTTTCATAACGCGGAATTTTCGCTAGTTGAAATCACAGCAGCTACCACTGGGAAATGCCAGTTAGTTTCAATGCTCACTTGGGAGGAGAGGAAGTACGACAGGAAAGACAACCCACAGGCGAGGTAGGGGCAGCAAACACCACCAGCGCTTCCACTCGCTCCCACACAATTACAGGGCGTTCAAGCTATAATTTTACGTCCTTCCAATCCCATATTTTTTCTCTTTCAAAAGGGTTCTATAATCAGATCGGGGAATGGGAGGAAAAATACAAGCTGAAACCCACGTGCAGTAAAAAGAACCTGCATTTAATAACGCTCTTGCTTCCGGCTATGATGCTTCTTACTCTTACCGAGTTTTAAAATATAGGGTATTGTACCACAGAAACGAACACGGATATTTCGTAAGCTCGATCGTTATAAACAGTGCCAAATTTTTCGTGGGTTGTTATGTCTGGAGACTACACTATTCCACGCGCCATGGCTGTTTGCTGTGACGTGCATATCACGTGACTGGGCTAGTCCAATCATACGGCCAAACAGCCGTTTTTCTCGTTCGTCATTGGCTAACTCATGGTGACGTCACGGCAAACAGCCATTGCGCATGGTTTAGAACGATGTTATGGATGTCAGTATGGCTCAGTGGTGGAATGTCGGCATTTTTGGTATCAAAAGTCGGGGTCGTGGGTTCAATTCCCCGCTCAGGCAGCCTGAATTTTCACTCCAAAAGGCAACGTAAATAGGTTGGCATCTTTATTTATTTAATAAGGGATGTTACAGACATCGTATTTGAATGTTTTTTTCTATCTCCCGTACGTCTACGTGCACGTATTCGAGATTTGAGCCAAACTGTCCCACACAGTTGCGAGAGCATTGGATAGAATAATTTGGGTTCTTGGAGGTACTATTGTTAGTAAAACGGCTTCGCTGCATCGCATCATCGTTTGGATAATTTGGTGTTCACGTTATGCGGGAAAGCTAAACGTCGATTAACGATAAAGAAATATCGGGAGCCTACGAAAGCATAGACGTGAAGACGTGGGAGTGTGTATGCTGAACGTTTGCTCCGTGTTCCATACTTTGACACAAGGTCATCTGAGAGTGAAGCTCTGGTTTCGTTCCAACATCTGTAGAATCTTATTTTACCACAACAATGCTAAAAGTCGTCAACTTTCCGTTGAGGATGCAGACTGGTGTTGAGCCAGGTGGCGAGACGCGTGATTTCTACCTCACTCGGCCTTGACTTGAAGAAGCCAACTTCTTCCCTGCTTAAAGATCGTTCAACGCTGTTCCACGCGGAGTTGCCTATAGTCTAACTGGAAAATCGTCGAATGGGATAATTGTGTAATATCTGCCTAAGTAAAAAAAAAAAAACTGAAAAATCAGCAATCGGAATAATTGATAATCGTGCAATGGAAAATCTAATCGTCTGATTGGACATTAGTATGGCTGCGGTTTCTGATGTTATATGTATAGCTGCAGAGAGCGTGGCAGCGCAAGCGAGGCAAGGATGTCACACGATTTGACATTATACGAAATTCATTAGACGATTTTCCGTTATATTGTTATACTGTATACGGTCTTCCAATTAGGCGATTTTCCAGTTAGAAGATCATCCCTCGCATTGCCTAGACTAATAGTAGTAGCCAGGGACGTTTTTATGGGGGGGGGGGGGGGGTTGTAGGGCGGTGTCACACACCCCAAAAGTTTGGCCAGTTGGCAAATCAGTCGACAAAATTACATAATCTTAAGTCAGTCGGCAAATCAGTTGGAAAAATTACATAAATTTTTGGCTAGATGGAAAATTATGTCGGTAAATTTCTGGTTTACACACCGCCAACTTTTATCCTTCCTGCCGTCTCTGGTAGTAGCACCAGTTTATTAGGTCACAACTGGTTTATTACATGGGGAATTCCACACCTGTTCACCAGGTTAAAACTTGTTTGGCTAATACTGGTTAAATTACGCCCCAATTTATGGGTTAAAATAGGGCGTCGAACGAATGTCTTACTGGAAAATCGTCTAATGGGATAATTAATAGTCTAATATTTTGTCTAAATAAAAAATTGGGAAATTCATCTAAACGGAATATCCGTGGATAATCGTACAATGATTATTATAATCGTGCAATGGATAATCGAACAATGGATAATCGTCTAACTGGACAATAATATAGCTGCGGTTTCTGATGTTATATGCTTAGCCGCCGCGAACGCGAGAGCGTAAGCGAGGTCGGGAATCGGGATGTTACACGATTTTCCATTATACGAATTTCATGTTAGGCGTTTTTCCAGTATACGAATTTCGTGTTAGACGGTTTTCCGTTATATTGTTATACTGTATATGTTCTTCCAATTATGCTATTTTCCAGTTAGACAATCATCTCTCGCCTCGCCGCAGCAGGGACGTTAGATTTTCCATTATACGAATTTCGTGTTGGACGATTTTCCGCTGTTATACTGTTCGCAATTATGCAATTTTCCACTTAGACGATCATCCATCGCCCCGGTTAAAACTTGTACAACTTACACAGCTTTTTAACGTGGAATTATTGACTGCACAGGATCGTTACTCAGAACGAGAGATAATGTGCAGTAATATTTCCATGTACACTCCGTCGAGCCCACGGTCTCTCTTTTATGTCGCTCCTGGTAATTTATAAACACTTTTACTGAAGAGTATTGTTTCTGCACAAACTTGATCTGATGGGTTTTCAGACACAGAACTGACTTGTACAAAATGCTTGTGGTTCCGTATCAAGGTGAGGCTTCCCTGTCAGGCCGGACCTGTTGACGGCTTGTCAGGATACTAATCCCACGTGCTCCCTCCCGTTTATAATATGCCTTGGATGGACAGATTTAAGGATGTGGTGCCAATGTTGACGGCCAGAGGTCGATAGCTACCTGTCAAATATGTCTCTACGTTTGCGTCATGTGCCGAAACGGAAATAATGGATTTTGACTTGGTCATGTGGGTGTTTAACATTTGCGCGCATGACATGCCTGGGATGTAAATTGCTGTGTGCTGCGGAAGACAGCGAGGTGTAGCAGCAAATAAAATTTGAAAAAATGCTGTGAAGACATGTAAGGTTAGCGAATGCGTATCAGTGATCTTCAAACACGTGACGCGTGTGGTTTCATATGTTGTTTTAAAGGGCAATTACATCCATTTTGACATGCATGTTTGACTTTAGGATCACTTACACAATAACTTAACACAAGAATTGCGATAAGAATAAGTTACTTACGTCCGATATAACAATTTAATTATTGCATCACCAAAATACGACACGGAGATCGCCATTGTTTTGCTGGAACGCTCAAAAATTAATGCCGACAGATGTCACTTTTCGATTTCGACACGCAGCCGATTGAGATAGCTGTATTGACTGTGAGGAGCTCAAGCGTCTGACGGCCTTAGCTGGCC
>JAHWFP010140531.1:0-29310 GCA_023313725.1 Lithobius niger | reverse complement strand
GCGTTCACCAGTGTACGACGGGAAAGCTAACCGACTGGTCGTTAGGGGGACTATATTCAACAAGTCTTTCTCGCTCACCGAAATCTATTTGCTAGTTTATCGTTATTTATTTGCGATGCGTTTCTAGTTTCTAGGAAATGAATGTTTGTTTGTTTGTTTGTTTGGTTTCGTGCTCCCTTAAAGCAAAACAAACTGGTTTATTTTCCCCACTACGATGAGAGGAACAATTTAGCTGGAGAATTACATGAATGAATAAATAAATAAACAAATGCGGCAATACACAAATAATTAAATGTATTATTAAAAAAAAAACGTCAATTGTGCCGCAAAAAAAAAAAAAAACGTTATATGATTGAAGTTTCACTTTATTTCCTAAAATGTACACGGGTAAAAATTGATGATTTTTAATTTGAATAATCAAATGTACAATTGAAAAAATGGCATCTGCTTAAGTGCTGTTGTGCTTTACGAATTAAACTTATTCTTAAAGCACGACAACACTTATTTCTCAATTGTACATTTGATTATTTAAACTAAAAATTATCAATTATTATCCGTGTACATTTGAGTGTAACTTCAATCATACCCTTTTTTTTTTTATAACTCACTTGACGTTTTTGTTTGTAATGGCTGATTCCCACCAGAATCGGAATCGAATCGGAAAGGAACAGAAAATGCGCATGCTCAGAAGCTTTCCGTAATAACTTTTCCGTTCCAAAACGCGCCCGACTGCTGGTTAGCTTTTCCGATTCGTTCCGTTTCGAAGTGCATATCGGTCAGCCAATGGCCTCGCGCCTACAAGGCACGTGACATCAAGGCCACACAACCTGCTCGCTTCAAAAGAAGTATGGCGGCCACCGGCGCTTCGAAACTTGATCGAAGAAATGTGCTAACAGCTCGGTTATTACTATTTTAAAAAGAGCAAACTGCCGTGATGATCATATAGAAACACACATTCGTGGCCGTTATACTACGAGTAGGACTATCAGGGAACCGTTAAATAGCGTTTCAAACATGGCAAATTTGGCCATCTGCATACGACGCAAGGCCTATGAATGGCAGCATGATATGAAGGAAGTCCGATCGTCCATGACCCACCGTTTTTATTTCACATGAGAAAACAAGCACAATCGCATTTAGCTTTCTTCCTCTATGTTTGCTTACAAAGCTTATTTATTTATTAGCTGGAATAATCCAACCACTGCAGCCTAGGCAAGCAGGGTGAGGAGGGAGATGGAGAAAGAGGGGAGGGCTTGTCGGTCAGCCAGTAGGCGAGTGGTTAAACTCTAACTACCTTGAGCCGGTCAGCTAGTGTCCATTGGCAGATCGTTTAAGTCTTTCGACCTCGTTGGGAATGGTTGTACTTTTTGTTCCGTTTCCTGTTTTCCGTTTTCCTGTTCCTTTTCCTTTCCGATTTTGGTGGGAATCAGCCTTAATCCGGGTACCTTTCATTTGGTTTGGTTTTTTTTTTTTTAGGGAGCTCGAACCCAAACTGGGTTATCTGCCCCACGACGATGAGCGGGACAATTTAGCTGGAGACATCCGTGTGTTTTTTTATGGCAGGCAGTAATAATGGAATAATTGTTGGATGGCTAGTATTGTTAGCATTTCTTTATTCTTCAGTCGGCAGATGACCGGAAGCGGTTAACGCTCACTAAAAGATCCCATGATATATTTTCTCTGCTGGAAGCTCTGGCGTTCTACTCAGGCCTCTATGTCATCACTTGGATCAAGAATTTAAAGGGTTTGGGAGGAGAATTTGTAACTCTAAAAAGTCCCTATTGAAACACGTTAGATTCGTCCCCATTAGTTCAGTCCGAGTTTTCAGAGGACGCCACGTGTTCTATCTGGTAATTTTTGCTCATTTTTCAGCCCAAATATAAAGTAAACTAAATTACAACTAAGCTAGGCTAAATAATAATTAAATACTAGGAAACAGGCTTTGGGCCTATTGTAGGCGGAGCGAACGGATCTTCATTTCAAACTTATATTTAGTTTATATTTTAATGACGATACCACATTTGTTAATAATTCTTAAAAATCTGGGCGCAATACTTAATGGGCTTTGTTCGGCTGTTTGCCTTTTGGTGTGACATACTGCTGTTCTTCGCTGGCCTTTTTCTTATTTTAGCCTTTTTTTTTAATGTAGGCCTATGTTAGGTGCCAAATTTACGTTAACAAGCTTTCGTTTGCTCTAGATTTAGTTATTTGTAGCCTCACTTCCAGGACTACAAATATTTGCTAATATTATCATGATTTAGTTCTCATGACATATTGCGAATTTCTTGGTTGTAGCCTCCTTTTCGCAGCCTACACTGAAGACGTGGGCCATCGCCGCGAGTAAAAATAAAACAGCACGTAATAAGGCGTTTAACTGCAAGCCAAACAATCATCAGTACGATCGTTTTTAACAATAGTTAGAAGATTCAAAAGGTTCACAATACTGCTTTGGTATAAGATTTGACATGCCACCAACGAAATCGTTGAGATGGCACACCTTTATCACGCAATGCAAGATAATATATTATTTCTTAACTCTATGACTGCAACAGCGATCTCTATTATATAATCTGAAAGAAATAACCATCACAATTTAGGTTTAAAATGTGTAAGCTTTTAGACCTAGTGTTAGGTTTTAGGCCTAATTTTTAGCGTTTAGGCCTAATATTTATCCCCGATTTACTTTCGTTAGTAGCAGCTTACAACAGTGGTTCGAGATTAAGCCTATTCCTTTATGCGATGCAACACGGTTTTAGTTTCGAGTCTTCACGTTACCGTGGCAACCAGGAATTGAGAGAGGCGTGCATTGTTTCGTGTTTCGTGCTTTCGTGTTTCGTCTAATGTCAATATCGTTTTATAATACCGCTTGGCCTTGATACGACGATTTCAGGTTTCATATTCGGGATTCCCAACGCTAGTGTAGACGCCACTTTCGTTGCCATGTTGAATTGAATAATCTCCAAAGCATACTTTTTTTTCAAATGAAACTAACGTGTGTCGTTAATGGAATCCTTTTGTTTTTATGGTTGAGTTTGTTACTGTAGTGGTTAAATGCAAGCATCAAATGTTATTATTTCGTTGAGTTACGTCAAAAAAGATTATTAGCTAGAAAGAAGCAACCAAAATGTAATTTGCCGTGTTTTTTAAAGTTCACTTGACTACCATTAGCATGGTGTATGCTTCGTCGAATTGCTTAACTATTCACGACTCCAAATTTACAATTCTGAGTGTCAGAAATAAATTCGAAAATTTTAAAATTTCTACAGTAATAATTGTTCGAGTTACGGCAAATTTTGGCTCAGCAATACTAATTAGGGTATGAAACGTTGTACCAAATTTCATTCCAGTCCGATCTTTCGTTTGGGCTCCACCCAGACTAAAAATGTGCAACCGACATTTTGCAATTTGGTATCTGTTATAGGCTACGCTTCGCTCGCTCGCTCCGCCAATAAGCTAATTTCGTTTAGTTTAGTTAAATTTTAGGCTAAAAACTGAGTAGAAATTCCCACATAAAACACATGGCACCCTCTATAAACCAACACTGAACTAATGTGAATGTATCTAAGACGTTTCAGTATGGGTCTCGGTCACAAATTCTCCTCCCAACCCTATAAATTCTTGCTTGGATGGGTAAAGGATCACAGTGGTAATGTTGGGAATAAGTGGGCAGATGCTGCAGGCATCAGGTCAGTGTCCTGTGTCTCTGGTCCAAGCGGTGCACTCTTTAAAATGTCCTCTGAAGTTACGATCATTGCGTCAGTAGCGGGCGCAGTGGTACGTTGCGTCTACAGGCAGAACTTTGTACCAGCTGAACTCAGAATGTTCTTGATCATCTTCCAATTCTGGGCTGCGCGTGTAATCAACAGGTTGCGCACTGGGCACTTCTTGCTCCCTGCTCAAAAGTCCCGACTAGGGTGGGTACAAAGGTCTGTCTGCGAATGTGAAGAAGAAGGGACTGTGTAGCACGTTCTGCTTCAGTGTCCGCGGCACGCTATCGCGCCTAGGATGCTCTCGAGCTGGATAGGTAAGGAAGCATTGGCAAGTCAGCTGCTGTGTAAGAAAGGAGTTGGAATGCCGTGACACGATATGAACGCGCAACAGGAGTACCATTATGAGCTTCTTTGTCAGTTAGTTAGTTTGCTGGTGCGGTGCGTATAATCTGTGTGTTTGGTGTGTTTTGGGTATTTCTGTACTCGGCGATTTGAGCACTTTAAAGTGTTGTTGTTGTTTTTTTTTTGTCTCTGTAGTTGGACGCTAATCTGGAAAAATGTATCAAGCCACGTAAACATATATTTGAGATAACGAGTGTAAATGTTCTTATTCATTAAAAAATACAGTGTTGTAGTTGCATTACTGCTTGTTTTTATATAGAAGAACAGTAATGCTACTACAATACTGTATTTTTTTTTTCATGAATAAAGAACATTAACGTTCATTATCTCAAAAGTATGTTTACGTGGCTTGACACATTTTTGCAGAATGGTGTCCAGCTAGGGTGGGCGCGTGAATTAATCCACGGCTCCGCTCCTCGACGTCTCGTCAGCCAAATCTTCCCAACAGTGGGTTAAAAATGTAGGCCCCTTGCCATGAAGGCCCTTTTACGGCGAAGGCCGAGGGGGGGGGGGGGCCCACTGCCCCCCCCCGTTAAATAATGTACTTTGTACCAATGAAATAAGATAATGTACTTTGTTTCTATGATGATGCAAGCTGTACATTGGTGAAAAAAATCTGACATAGACGAAAGACAAAGCTGCCTATTGGGCTAAAGTTTACATTAGGCACATACTCGATATCTTTACGATATTGATTCCAAATGGCTCCAACACCTTCCTAAATACAGGGTCAGTTGGTTTTAGAGCGCGGAAATATGTTAAAACGACTTAAAACGGTCAATTTGTAGCGCCACAATCCGTACAACTATACGGTGTTTCCGTTTGCTCGCAGGGCCGGCAGGGAAACTTATAATTTTTTTCGTAAACAGTTCCGATAGGCGGTATGTTATTGTCAGTTTCGTGCAAGAATTTCATACAGAAATACATAAACTGCTTATGCAAAAAATCGCAACATTATTATTTTCATAGACGAAAGACAAAGCTCTCTATTGGGTGGTTCCGATAGGCGGGTTGTTATTGTCAGTTTCGTGTGGTTTTGTGTGGTTTTGTGGTTTTATTGTCAGTTAGGTTAGGTTAGGTTAGGTAAGTTTGGAGTTTTGTATTCCACATACTGAGGTAGTTAACTGGTAGGGGTTTGGCATTTCATACTGGGGCAGTTAATTGGTTAGGTTAGGTTAATGATGATTTAACGAGTTTCCGCAATTTGGGATCAATTTGTAGTACCTTCCGTAAAAATTAAATGGTAGGTTTTTTCTCTCTTTTTTCGAATTTCGGGCCATGTGCGTAAAGGGAACATTGGAAGAAAACGGGCTCTCGTCCGATTTTTTTTTTAATGGACTAAGAATTACCTACTGAGTAATGTTTTCCTATTCCATTTTTGGGGCAAACGCACCGTTTGGCCGTGGTGAAGGTCCAAAGTTAGCACCGCGCCGCGCCAGAAAGCAAGAAACTGGGCGAAAGTCCGCCAAGTGATACGACAAACCCCAACCAGTTCATTACCTCAAGTGAAATGCCGAAGCCGGTTCCTAACCTAACCGACAATAACAACAAAACCACACGAAACTGACAATAACAATCCACCTATCTGAACTGTTTACGGGAAAAAAATATCAGCTGGGAACACAGGAAGAAAACGGACTCACGTCCGTCAGCGTAAGAATGACGCTTTCAATAATTCCTGACGACCAAACGAAGCCTTTGCCCCAAAGATTTTACGCGAAAATATTGTTCAGGTGATCATTTTACGTCATTCTAGCCCAACAAGAGATCAATCGGTGAGGAGACCTTATTCTTCCCATAAGCCACGTAAAGTAATTGTTTATTTTACTATCGAAAGTGATCGTGGAATGAATTTATAATTCTGCCTTTATTCCGTTAGCTACGCACCTAGTATGCACTATCCCGTTGATACCACAAACTGTTATTGGTCGAATTGATACAACAATTACACTAAATAATCGATTATACAATAATTACCTGATTAGCAGGAGCCACATAACTACACGAATTGCCAATAGCATAGAATTCTAGTACAGCCTTCCCGGCGAACCGTAAAATAGCCGCCATTTTTTTTTTCAGTGATTCGCCAATAGCCCAACAACAGATAGAATTCCGTTTTCCGTGCATGTTGTCAAAACCTGAAATAAGCTGGGCCAGTTCCGGTTCAACTTTTTTTTCATACAGAAATATAATTGGCAAAATTTTTAGTCAAGGACGTACAACGCTTCATATGCAAACGATTTAGCCATAAACTGTTAATAACAACGCCTACGATTTGCTGGCACGTCTTCTAACCGAAATCATGAAAAATCGACTAATATTTCAGTCACTTCCGGCCATACGATAAAGGTGATAGGCATGACCCGTTCAAATAAACGACTGCAGTGGGACGTGACGTCATTTAACAGTAGCTCACGACGCAAGCCCCATTTTTTCCCCGACTGTATGTCAATAACTGCTTTATGCATTACATGCATAAGCAGTTAAAAATAAAAGTTCTGAAGAAAATAGCGAATAAGTACCACTGATCACAGGACATTGCAGCATTTAAGGACTCTGGCCTAACGTTAGTTTTTTAGACAACTCTGAATACCACCTGAATAAAAGGCGTCTCAGCTTTCGTATATTTGTTTACATTTAAATCTCTGGTATAATGCGGTGAAGAGTATAAAATTTAGGGGAAAAAATCGGGTTTCTAGGTCTATGCTTCTCGTTTTTCATCCTTCTTTCGTGATTTCACACACAGTTGGTTCAGGGTGCCATACCAATTTGTTTTGCGCACTACATTGGTGCCATTTCGAAACCAGGATCGGCCATTTTGGGGTGTGTGTTGGGAGGTGGACGGAGCGCACTGGCCAATGAAAGTGCTCTCGTGTGAGTCGTAAGGGAACAGAAAACCACTTTTCCTTCACTTGTTGCACAATTTTTACGGGAAACAAAGCGAAAGTCAATATTGGGGTAACGGCCTAACTTCGTGTTCTCTCATCGAACGCTGGGGCATGTGACGCTTCCAGCAGCTCACCGATCGTATTTTCTCGATTTACACCAGGACCTGAAAGCGTTCCGGGCCTTGAACAAGCGCCGGGGTTATTTAGAAACAATGTTACTCGAGTATAGAGCAGTGACATAACATAGTGTTATTGTATATAATTCTATGGTGGAGCCGGTAACTGGGTTAGCTGCAAGGAGCACTGGAGGGGGAAAAGAACGTCATCTTACTGAAGCCAATGCTATTAGACTGGATTTCTAAGCCTAAGAAATCCGTTCTCAAAGCACTGTCTTGACTAGAAATGCCGTTGTTTTCCTTTACATTTTAATCGAGTGCCCCTTGTAGTTATGCCCTCCAGATGCTATCTCGTACGCAGTATGACGTCACTCGACGCTGCCGTATACTATCATTTAATCCAGACACACGCTAGTGTGTTACCGCCAAGTAGATGAGATTTAATCCTTTAGATGTAAAAAGGCGGCTCACTAGCAGACCTTTTTTTTTTTAATTCTCCGTTGGCAGGGTGTGGAAAAATTGCTTTTGGGTAGCGCTATCACTCACAAGAAATTTCATCACTCTGGGGTCATTGCATGACAATCGGTGGAACGGCAAAAAAGTCAAAAACGATGATGATTTTACTGTTTTAAAATTTAATTTTGAAGGCCATCGCATTCGATTTTCTCAGAAACTACGTTAGCATGCCGTAGTTACAAAGAATTTTATTTTTTTTCTTAAAATCCGTCAGAATACTTTTGTATCGAAAAATTGGTCAAACTGGCCTTTTAGGCAATTTTGGCCCATAACTATACTACTTATAGTTAGAATAGTTATGGGCAGCTGTACCAGAAACAATGCATTCCAAACCTTACCAATCTGCAGTTTTTCCGGTACTTGGCCGACGCCGGTAACGCCAAAATGGGGCCAGCTAACTTCCTGTTCTCGTCTGAACAAGATTCGCCGCAAGAGGCCAAGCCTACAATCTATTTTTTTATTTCTTTTATTTACAGAATTATTGTAACCCTATAAAGAGCATAACAATATCAGATCAAAACAACAATTTTTAAAAACAGAAGAAACATAGCGGCACTTATGGTTGCACACCGTTCTCGCCTTTGCTCTCGCCTGAATGAGATTCTTGAGATACACATCCTATAATTCGTCATCACTCCTGTGGTGTACGACGAAGACAACGCATATGTTACAGGCAGGATGTACATCTTAAAAACGATGCAAACATAATTTATAAAATCGAACAGCTATTGGAAACTTAGTTCAAAATTTTGTCTGTACTAGGATACATTTCTCAAACAGTATCACAGTTTAACTGTAGTTGTGCGGAGTTAAGTTTCTCCAACATTTTTGAGTTACTGCGACTGAATATGCTCACCATGTTCAATCTTTATGGCGGCTGCCATCCCATAATCTCAAAGCGGAATTATCACAGATGGCTCCGCCTTAAAGGGATATACCCCACAGCGAGATTTTCCTCAATCCACCACATCAAGTACGACCCCAAAGGTCTCTTTCCTTACCGTTAGTCAATCCCTTGGTAAAAATCCGTTTTAAAATGTGGCGAGATTTCTGTTGAATAATTGTTACTTTTATTTACTGCGTCCCGCAGTATATGATGCATGGCGTGCTTACAATAATCATGACGTTTCATCTCTGTGTGTGCATCTGCTAATTTTCTAATAACTACCATGAAATCAAAAATCTGAAATACTAATGCGGTAAAAATTTAAATTAAGTATTCCAATAGAGCGCCGAAGCAAAATTATAAGACACTATAGCCTAGAAAATTATAAATTATGATGTTAAAATACGAGAATCATTCCGGTTTGTGAGGACACAATCTTTAACTTGATGCTGTTTCGTGTACTATTCCCAAAGCCAACCGAGACAGCAGCTACGTTCCTCACTGCGAGGAATGCAGCTACCACCCCAGCCGACCTTGGCTCTGGTAAATTCGCGGATGGCGATCTGTGCGTAGCTGTTATAAGACAGGCCGGATGTCCCTTTAACATCTCCCGTGAATCTGCTTGTCCGGTAAGCACATTTTACCATACATCGTCCTAGATTGCATGTCCTAGACGGAATGTGCTAAAAAGCTAGAGACCATTTTACTGCACTGCATTCGAGGATTTTGACTTCGAAGGCGTACTGAAACACATCTTTTGTGTTGTCTTCCTACTTTCAAGATCAAGTTCGCACAAAAAAAGAATCCTCTTAAACCTCTGAACATATTTTGCTTGTAGCGCATTTCTCGTCGTGCTACAGCCTTAAATCTGGGTACATCATTTTTTTTTTTTTTTTTGTCTTTTTCAGATAAAGCGCTTTTGTTCTGGACGACTGCCTTCGAACAGAAAGTATCCAACTTTGACGCCAGGCGGCAGCTCCACCCCGGCAGTTTACGGTTTGAGGCTTAATATAATGGAACGGACTGGGCAAAAAGCCTCGAAGCAGGCGAGTGGGAGGTGACAACTTAACGAAAGTGCTGGAACAGCTCGGGCGATCCTGTAGTTCGGCTCAGTATTTATTTTTTGTCGTCGACTGTGGATTAAAAGATTGTTTTGAACCCGAGTTGTTGGTGTAAACCAGCTTGCTTAAATTGTCGTGAAAACAGATTCCCATAAAGCCGTGTATAGAAAAAAAAAGAACACAACTGTAGTAGAAATCGTTGCTTTACTTTTTGGTTTGAATAATAATAAGTTTGCTGCAAACGCAACCGGAATGGCAAGGACCTTGTGGTCACTGACTGCCATCAGAAGTTAAAACAAAAAATATAAATTACAAAAGATGAAGACTTTAAAAGCTTAAAACGAAGATGATAGCTTGGCTGTAGAGGAAGGGTAGAGGAATGGTATTGGGTTGGGGTCATGAATGCCTTACCACCAAGGTTAGACTTACCAGGGACACAATGATCCCCGATGGTATCGCCAAACGTGAGGGACAAGTGAGGGGAAAAGCCGTATCATTGTCAATGGGTCTAAAATATAAAAATAAAAAAATAAAAATGCATCGCAGTTAAAACTTGGCCTAAACCAATTGTCAATCTTAATAGAATAATAATAAACATATAATGGCTCGTATAAGGGCGAAAGGGAAAGGCAAGGGCTCGTTGGAGACTGCTTATGGTAAAACGAAATTAAAAAGTGAGGATGAGAATGGAGTTTTAAAAGGTGAGGATGCAGGTGGTGGTTTAAGGAAACACAGGGCAATGTTCGGGGCGAAGGAGGAAGCGGCTGAGATTGCACTTGGTTAGTTTATTTTTGAATGAAAGAAGTGATGGGGCAGAGACAGTCTCGTCACTTAGGGAATTCCATGCAGGTATAACTCGTAGGGCGAAAAAAGATTTTCGCGTGTTGGTCTGAAATCTTGGAAGAACTAACTTGAGACAATTTCCCCTGGTCTTAGCAACAGAACTTAGTTCGGATAATGGAAGGTCGATAGGGAGCATAGAGTGCAAAATCTTCTAAGTCAAGGAAAGGTCCGCCTTAAGGCGTCGACACTCAAGGGTGTCCAGTTCGAGGATTTTAAGACGCTGGGAGTACTCCATGTTTTGCATGCCTGGGAGTGATTTGGTATACTTCCTTTGTACTGACTCAATCCTGTCAATATCCTTGAGGAGATTAGGAGACCAAACCAAGCTAGCATACTCAAGTAATGGACGGACGTAGACCTTGAAGGCCCAAAGCCTGGTATGAAGATTCCCTGAATTGAAACAGCGACGCACCATGTAGGATCTACGGCTGGCCGCAGTAGCGATAACGTTGCAGTGTGTGGTGAATTTTAAGTCGGGCTAGAACCAAACACCTAGATCCCGGAAGATTCATAGATTAACGAACTACTGTGGGTAGTGTTATTTAATCTGTGGTTTTATGGTACAGTGGCCTAAAGAATGGCCCGTAGGTTCCGATGCTGGCTTGGTCGCGACCCCATGTGGCCATTTGTGGAAAAAGCAATTACTTTTACCAAGAATTTATATGGTTGCAGAGGAGAATTTATAACTGTAAAAGTCCCTATTGAAACGTATTACATTCATTCCTATTAGTTCCATCCGAGTTTTCAGAGGGCGCCACGTCTTCCATCTGGTGATTTTTGCTCATTTTCCGCCCAAATCTAAAGTAAACTAAATAATAATTAAATACAAGCTTGTTTAGTTTAGTTTATTTTTAGACTGAAAACTGAGTAGAAATTCGCCACATAAAACTCGTAGCGCCCTCTATAAACTTAGATAGAAATAACAGGAACGAATATAAGACGCTTCAGTATGTATCGCAATCACACATTTTCCTCCCCAACCCTATAAAGTCTTGCTTTCACTCATATTCTATATAGGTTAAAAATTTCGTTGTGTAGGGATTTACCGAATAAACGCGAAATATACGTGAAAAATATCATTCGTGTGTCCATTTCGCAAGTTAACCGCGTTGAAGCGATCTTGAAGCGAATAAGGAGTTTCGTCACTTCGAGCCAAGGCCGACTGAGGTAGAAACTGCCTCTCTCGTATTCTGGCTCAACGGGAAGGTAGCGCGTTTCGGGCCGGAACAGGAAAAGGAAACCGCAGCTTCTCACTCAGACGGCTTTGTGACAAGCAGCGGAATATGAAGCGACAGTTATGACGCGTATGAGGCGACAGTTTTATACGCATTTACCACAGGAACTCGTCACAAAATAAAGAGTCTTCTGTCCTGCCGGCCTATTCGTATTTTGTGACGAACCCTTGTGGCACTTACAAGCTCATGCTTTTGTCAAAAGGTCATGAAAAAAACATTTTACGGATTTCTTAAAGAAAGGAATTTCGTAAACAATCTACTTCACAACAAACATTTTGTTTTTTTTTTGGAATAGAACTTGCATGAAGAGGATGGATGAAATTTAATGACGCAAATTTATACTTACTTACTAACTTCTCACATTATAAGGCAAATTTTCATAGCATAAACGACGACAAGAAGAAACCCGACAATGAAACGAGCGACCGTTCAATTCTTTGCCCAGAAGTTGAAACTGGTACATTGTTGCCTTGAAAAGAAATTGAAATTGGCACATTGTTGCCACGACTAATAATTCGCTCCGCACTGTCATCAAAGCGACAACGGTGTTAAATGACATCATGCTCGACGGACAGGTATTTTTCATATTCTACGGATCCCTGATGTCAAAGCGATAAACTGGGAATGGGGATATGGGGGGACAGGGATTTCCCGTCTCAACGGGAAATGCCCGTGTGTAGTTCAGTGCATCTATTAGCCCTGCTATTGGCATTCTAATGACGTAATAACTACAGAAATTAGTAGGGGGGTAACAGTGCATCTTTTACCATTAAACATTAACTGAACCTAAAAGGTACGTGTTGCGGAGTAGTTGGGAATGGAGACCGATATAGTTTTCACAAAATCTGGCAAAAGGAGGAGGGGCGGGAAGAGGGGGAAGCTGAGGAAGAGGACGGGTAGATGATGAGAGGAAAGGGAGAGGGTGGGAGGAAAAGGAGAGTATTACAGGAAGAAGAATTACCCGTCGTAGGTCAACATTCAGGTCACCCCGACCGAAAACTGGGAAACAACCACGGGCGAAACAAAACCCCGGATGATGCCAAGCACAACTAGTAATAATAGACTCGGACAAGGTGGAGTTTATTTTTATTAGAATGGATGAAGTATTAGCAGGAGCGAATAAATGCCATACACGTCCGCAGACTGAGGTATTATCCATGTGGCAACACTCGCTTTCTATTCCACCGTTTGCACAAGGCCGTCTGGGAACGAAGGAGTTCTGATCTTGGCTCCAAGCCAGTTGATTCAACAAGGCTAAAATCTTATTTTTGCAAAAGCAGTCCTAAAAAGCTTTAAGTTAACTTACTGGAACGTGCGAGAACTAGCAACGAGTTCGGGAGACAAGACCCGCAGTTTTTTTTACTGCAGTCGACTTTGGTCTTGTTGGTGCTGGTCTTGTTTTTTTACTGCAGGTATTGTTGCGTAAACGCGCCCTTAGAGTCAGCCATTCCCGAGTAAACTAGGTGAGGAGAAAGGTTGCCGAGTTCGCTGAGCTTACGCCGAGAGTTCTTTTTTTCTTTACGCAAAACGGGCATCATGTTTGACTTACACCGCAAAGACCATAGTTGACCTTTCTACAGGGCTTTACTAGTTGTTGAACGTTACTAACAAACAAACCACGGATCTCTACTCAGTGTATGCATGGACTTATATACTATCACACTTAGAGGAAGCGGTTTGCCCATATTGGGGCAATAACGTCACCTTCGTGAATCGTCGCACTTTTACGGAAACACCAAGCTGCTTCTCGTTACGAATCGGAGCTTTACATTTTACTTCGTTTATGAGTGGCCAAAAATGATAATTTGTACATATCAGGAGGAGCATAGCAGAATAGAGCAGTGACATTTGCCGCCATATTGGCACCAGTATGGGTTTTGGAGGGCATAACTGCAAGGTGCACTACATAAAAATGGAGGGAAAAACAACGGAAGAGCGGATTTCGTAGGCTTAAAATAACGTTGTTTTCTCCAACAACAAAAATCGCGCGTTTCAGGTCTAAGAAATCACTCTTCACAGCATCGGCTTCAGTATGACGCCCTTCTGTTTCTGTCTGAAGTGCCCCTTGCAGCTAAACCATTAAAGTGACACTATCACCGATTGAAATGCGAACGAAAATACCGTGGCACCATCTAGCGACATTGATGTTGTTAACCTTTATAGCTTGCTCGTAGGTGCACGAGGATGAACCAAATTTTCACTCAATAATTAAGGATGTCGTGGCTTGTTTGTTTCGTTAAAAGAAATACCGTTATGCATTCCTTCGCTTGGTGCAAGCAAACGCTAGGTGGTACTACACAGCGCTAAATGTTGACAGAATTCGTCTGCTTTCAATCGGTGATAGTGCCACTTTAAGGCTCAAGCATAGAGTAATAATAATACTACGTCGTGTCACTGCGCTATAAGTCTCCATAACAATTCTACCTTTTGTTCTACCATTCGTACCTTTTCCTGATCCCATGCGGCCAGTTGTCGAACTAGGGCCCATTTCTACTTTTGTGGAAGACGTACGTTAACAATTATGCTGTTTAGGGTTTTACATAATAAAATGTGTGAAAAAAAAAATATATCCCCCTTGTGCTGTGTATACTCCCATCATGCCAATTCGCAAGAACAAGCGTTTAAACGAACTTAGCGAGGACGGCATTTGGTTTCTCGATCTGATTCACTTGAAAGTTGACAGCAGCTTCAAGATGACCTTGATCGGTTAGAAAAGTGGACAGCTGACAATAAAATGAAGTTTCACCCAGAGAAATGTTTTATTCTACGTATTGGCAAACGCAAGGCTGTTGACTTTCAATATTACTTGTCTGGTCATCAGGTTGCAAGAACACACCGTCGTGAAAGATTTGGGCATCCTTGTGGACAACCAACTTAAGTTTCTCAATCAGGTGCAACAAGTTGTGAATGATGCTCGGAAAACGTTTTATTTTAAAGTCAATGTTCAAATCGTGGACACTTACGAATACAAGAAGATTGTATATGACGTTTATCCGACCAAAACTTGAATACTGTGTACACGCCTGGTCACCCCATTACAATGGTGATATTTACAGGTTGGAACAAGTTCAGAGAGCCGTCACCAGGCACTGTTCATCGCTGAAGGGTTTGCCTTACGAAGAACGTTTGAAAAGACTTGACCTGACAACCCTTGTTGATAGGTGTTTAAGAGGTGACCTTATCAAGACCCGTCAAATTTTGTCTGGCGTAGTGATTTTGCCTGTCGACCAGTTTTTTCAACGCTAGACTGTCATACGAGCCAGAGGACACAGCATGAAGTTGACGAAACCACGAATCCGCACCATTGTTGGACAGTCTTGTTTCACTGTGTGAGCCATTAATTCTTGGAACGCACTCCCAGAAAGTGTTGTGACAGCACCTTCAACCAGCAGTTGGAAAAGACAATATGATCTGACTCAGTGTTAAAAGTGTTTTTGTTCCATGTTTTGTTGTGAACCGGTTACATATAGCTTGCTTTCTTCCGGTATTAATTTAATTTAATTTAATTTGAAGAACAAAGTACAGCAGTCATCTTAAACATTGCTTAAACATTGTTGCCATTTGACGCTATTTCCAAAATTTGCTATTCTCGCTGAAAAAAACAGCTTCTAGCAGTGATCAAACTACGGCAGAATAAATAGCTACTCGCAGCGAGAATTCAAATTCCAATATGGCGTCCATTTCGGGGTTGTCGAATCGAAGACAAATCATCGAATACCGGCATTCAGAAATCTGTCCGTCGTCTTGTACACGTTTTAAAAAACCAGCAAGTGCACATGTATACAGTAAAATGCAACGTTTCGGGATTTATCATCCCGTTGTCAAGCAAGAAATACATTTTATAGCATAAGCTACAAGTCAACAAGATACACTTAAATGGTTTCCCATTCTAAAGAAAAGCAAGCCAGAGCAGTAAAAGGTAAAAAATAAAAAGTTAAAAAAGATAAAAGTTTTTATGCTATAAAATATATTTCTTGACAACGGGATGATAAATCCCGAAACGTCGCATTTTACTGTATACATGTGCACTTGCTGGCTTTCTAAAACGTTAACTACTTTTAGTGCTTTTATTCTGTCAAGTCAACGTTGTCTTGTACAGCAGTAAAAGTTGTTTTCTAGTTGTCATAAATCGACGCTATCATGTTGCACGCTTCGTACATCGCGTTGCGAGGCACGAGGAGGAGATTTGCGTCCGCGTTGTTGCCATGGTTACTACGTATAGACAACTTGAAAGCCACATTCTTCGGTAAAGGCGAGAAGCAGCCAGCAGATTTAGTTATTAACCAAGTGAAAGCTAGTAAGCGAGAAATTTGTCGTTGCATAAACGAGCCCTAAGGGCGCGATTGCACAACGACTCGCCTGTGCATTCTCGCAGCTAGAATTTAAATCGCTCTGGCAAAGGTGTCGTTGTCATGGTAACAACGCTCCCTGGATTAGCAAAATCCGACATCGTTTCAGAAAATGCTTGTAGTCTTGGCCTATATAATCCGTGGCAAAAAGACAAGCCATTCCTTCTGACGAAACAATTTTCCCAGTAGCTTCTGAACTCACATGACTGACTGTCTTTCGTTGCCAGTCGGGAGAGCTAAGGCCGCAGCCATGTTGGAAATTTGAGATGATTCTAGCCTCGAAAATCCAAAGGCGAATCGTTGAGCAAACGTGCCCTAAATACTGCGGAACATTTCTCAGCGGAAAGCAGCTCGACGTAAAAAAAATGGGAAAGCTTTCCCCACTTCCAAGCGACTCGCAAGCGACTAACTTTTAAAAACATCCCTACTGCGAAGGCGGAAATATTGCCAGCCCCTCTAAGTATTATTTAACCTAACCTTACATAAAACAATCGCCGAGTCCCTTAAGGGCACGTTTACGCAACCACTCACTTTTGCATTCTCGCAGCTAGAAGCTAGAAATCTCCTCAAATTCCAACATGGCGGCGGTTTTATGTCTGCCGCCTCGCAACGAAAACAGCAAATAACCTGAGTTCAGAAGCGATTGGGAAAATTGTTTCGTCATGAGGAATTCTTTATATTATTGGCACGGATTATAAGACTGCAAGTATTTACTCAAACGATGTCGGATTTAACTAATCCATTTAGCGTTGTTGCCATGGCAATGTCACCTTTGCCTTCGCGATTGAGTTCTAGTTGCGAGAATGCAAAGGCGAGTCGTTGCGTAAACGCGCCCTAAGCCTCCTTTACTTAATACTACTTAGCTTACTTAAACATCAGTGTATGGCTTTGAGCAACGCTAACGAGTGTGAGACCGTGGAGGGAAACTAAAACACCGTTTCTTTTCTCGTATCCGTTTCACCCTCTATGGTTCCGCCATCCCCTTTTTTCTTTCACCCAATTTCCTGGTAGGCTATGTAGTAAAACAATAATATTAGAAGGTGAACTTTGAGAGGCTTTTTGTCCCCCCACTTCCACCAAAACCTATAACTCGATCATTCCGTTGTGATGGCGACGCTTCCAACCGGAAGCATGCTCTTCCCCTTTCTCACCAGACGTAATCAATGCTCAACCAGATGCGCAAGGGATGATACTCGGATCCTCAGTTTAAATGGCAATATCGGACATTTTTATTTGTAAATCTTAACTTTCGGCACAGTTTTGCATTCCTAAACGAATGATACCGCTTTACAGGACGATTTGATGCATTTCCCTCATTTTTTTTTTACTTATTTTGTTCGATGCTCCCGTCAATAGATAATAACACGATTCGTACGTCCTGAGCTAAACCGAATTCCAGACATTTTCCTGCGTTTCTGTGATTTTCATTTTCGATCCCATTTTTCAGGATGAGTTTTCCACTTTTGGATACCCTGCATTATTCTTGATGCCAAAAAATAATGCTTTTTTTAGTGTTAAATTTAGCACGTTTTAAACGCATACAGTTAAAGGGATATACTTCCCAGCGCCATTTTTCTCGATCCTCCACATCAAGTACGGCCCCAAAGGTCTAATTCCTTACCGTTAGTTTTTCCCTTGCTAAAAATCCTTTTTAAAATGTGGCGTCTAGGAGATTTTCTGTTGCCTATTACCGCATTCTTTTAACAGAAACGGGAAACTAATTGTAAATAAATAACGGTTGCTTAGCAAATAGCGTTCGGCGAGCGTGAAGGTCTTGTTGCGTAAACGCGCCCTTAGAGTCAGCCGCTTGTAAGCCATTCCCGAGTCAACTAGGCGAGGAGAAAGGTTGCCGAGTTCTCTGAGCTTACGCCGAGAGTTCTTTTTTTCTTTACGCAAAACGGGCATCATGTTTGTCTTACACCGCAAAGACCATAGTTGACCTTGCTACAGGGCTTTACTAGTTGTTGAACGTCACTAACAAACAAACCACAGATCTCTACTCAGTGTATGTCACTTAGAGGAAGCGGTTTGCCCATATTGCGTCAATGACGTCACCTTCGTGATCGTCGCACTTTTACGGAAGCACCAAGCTGCTTCTCGCCAGGAATCGGAGCTTTACATTTTACTTTGTTTATGAGTGGCCCAAAAATATGATCAAACAGGAGGGGCATAGCCGTCACTAAATGATGTATTGCGCGCGTACAATAATCATGACGTTTCATCTCTGTGTGTACATCTACTAATTTTCTAATAATTACCATGAGATCTAAATCTAATAGACTAATGCGGTAAAAATTAAAATTAATTATTCCAATAGATCGCCGAAGCAAAATTATAAGACACTAGCCTAGAAAATTATAAATTGTGATTTTAAAATACGAGAATCATTCCGGTTTGTGACGACACAATCAATGGGTTCACGCTGGCTGGACTATTAGGCGCAATGCCAATTGAGGCAGTAGCTACGTTTTCGTTACGTGGAACGAAGCTACCATCTCAGTTGACCTTAGCTGTGGTAAATACGCGCATGTGATCGTCGCGTGGGTGTTGTGAGGCAGGCGGAAGGTTATAAGGCAGGCGGTATGTTGCTTTAAGAACTAGGCACTGACAAAATTTGTTTGAAACCCGAAAAATCCGCAGTTTCGCGCGTGCACCTTGCAGCTATTGGTGTACGCTACTGGCAGTGCTGCCTTGCAGGAAAGAATATTCTTTCTCTTTCCTCTATGGGTGCTGCAGTTGGTAGCAAAGAATGGGTGGAAGATTGGAAGTTGAGTCCAGTGAAAACTAAACGATCGCAATTCACCATTAGTCGTTAATTTCAATAAATGACTGCCTCCCGACTGGCAGATACACCGACAACACCATAAAATAGAACACCTTTTACTTTTCGGTTATATTACACAAGTACATTGAAGATTGGTCGCAAGATAAAAGCTTCAACAAAAAGAATAGGAATAACTGATTCACCATTTTGGAAATACGCTTTCCAATATGGCGATTTCCAGCTCTTATCTTGCGACCAAAGCCTCAATGTACTTGCGTAATTTGGCCGAAAATTAAAATGAGGGGGTAGTCGCTTGTTGACACCGCAATCCCTACAATTTTTTTAAGTTAATTTCCGTTTTTAATTCGACGTATTTCACGGCGAATTAATATGGTTGTGCCAAAAAAGGGGCTTCGAGCAAATCAAGTCAGCCACATCTCCACAAGAACTAGACACATTTGCTCATTTATGATCTGGCGAAATTAAAGTTCAAGTGTGGCTGAATTGCAGGTTAGAAAGCCAAAGGGTATATGCTATGCACAATTGACTAAGTCGAATTAAAACTAGCTAACCTCTAACGAGGTCTTTCAATGCGAAACCGTCGTCCATAGCACACGGGCTATTGATGACGTGGGCGTAAAGGTGTGCGCTAATAAGAAAAATTGCTATGAACAGCGGCGTGTAATTGCACACTGAGTTCAGTGCATCAGCTCTTCAATATTACCGTCGGTTTGAGACCATACTCAGCGTCCAATGAAAACTTGGTCGGTAATTACATCGTCGCACATAAGAGTCTGGCTAATTTGCCGTACGTAAGAGTTTGGATCAGGGAAGGCGCTGATTGAGTGAGCAAAGCGAACTAAAATCAGCGTTTGTTGGCCAGTGCGCGCAAAAATACATAGACGGGATACACGCCTTCCATGAGGGGGCGAACCGTACCGATACTGCAAACGGTACATCAAATACCACATTTCAGCTAGTAGTTCACAATTCTTTGGTCCACCGTAGAATCCCGATGTTCCGATTTTAAGACGATTCCGGAAACACAAGTTGAAATTCTTCCAAAATACTAATTCGCCCCTTTAACTTAGCTTGCACACCTTTTACGATAGCCCGCAACGATGAATCAGGCATGCATACATTAAAGAGCAAAGAATAAATCACCGTCGACTTTGATTTCATCCAAAGCTCAGTCAGGATTAAGAGGAAAGGAAGAAAAGTGGTCCCATTCCTACACCACTGTTGCTGGCTATGAAGGGAATTAAGTTCGGACCCCAAAGTGCAACTTAATAGTTAGTATAGAGGAGTTACGCTAAGCAGGTGTATGCCATTTCAGCGAGTTATTTTCGGCTAACCGCATCGCTTTGCTCACTCAATCAGCGCGTTCTCCCTAACCCAGACTCTTACGTACGGCGAATTAGCCAAACTCTTATGTGCGATGGTGATTACCGACCAAGTTTTCATCGGATGCTGAGTATTGCATTTTAACAATACCGAAAATATTTTTAGGGTTACGAACAATACATTAGGAATACACAGTCCCCCCCCCCCCCCCCACGCCCTCCCTAAGCATCGGTTAGCTCACTAATATGGTGGAATGTAGAAACCTTTTTTGGGAATTCTTCATTGGCAGGGTGTGAAAAAGTTGCTCTTTGCCATCACAATCACACACAAAAAATTTCATCACTATGTGGTCATGTCTTAAGGTGCCCCAAGGGCCTTCAAGTTTAACATTTGTACGATAATGGGCGGAACGGCGAAAAATACAAAAATGATGATTTGATATCTCTAAATTCTAATTATTAACATTATCTCATTCGATTCTCTTAGAAACTACGTTAGCATGCCGTAATTATAAAGAATTAATTTTGTTTTAACTGGGAATGATTTAGCATCGAAAATTGGCCAAAATGTTTTTTTTTTTAGCAAATTCTAAGGGCTCTCGCGCACTGAGCGGCCAGGTCGTACGGCCAGTGGTCGTGACGGCCAAAAATCCCGGCCACGTCCGTTTTTCATTGATAATTCTCGATCACGGGGTGAAAAATGAATATGGGGTAAGTATGGTCGCCCTGAGGCCGTCTGCATACCGCCCGGGATCCCAGTGGCCGCGGCGACCTGCTGGCCGCACGGTTTGGTCGCTGTGTGCGCGGGGTCCTTAGTGTTTCGAATGAGTTAATGTTAAAATTAAATTAAAAACAAGTGAAATGATCATTTTTGCTTTTTTCGCCATTCTACCCATTGCCGTACTATGTTAAAATTGAAGGCCCTTGGGGCACCTTGAGACATGATCCCAGAGTGATGAAATTTTTTGTGTGTGACAGTGATGTCCAAGAGCAACTTTTCCATACCCTGCCAATGAGGTATTCCAAAAAAAAAAAAAAAAGGTTTCTGCACTCCACCCTACTCACTAACCCAAGGACCCACCTTCACAAATCACCAAAGGTATGCAGAATTAATGTCGACCAACACACACTACCATTTCGCTAGGTTTTTTGAGACGTTCACAGTCGGCTTCTTAAAGTCTATGGAAATTCACCCAAATCAAAACTGGTACATAAGAAGCCACTAAGTTTCCCAAAAGGGTCGGCCTTTGAAAGTATTGATATCTTCACCCATGGAAAGGCCGCCAAGGTTAATCCTATTAATAAAATTAATCGTACCATTAATAGCTCGAAAGTTAACGAAAACTAAAACATTGCCATACTGGCGGTAGCAATCGTCAAGTTGTTGTTTAGCGTTCGAAGTATTATTCGGTGCGATTAAGTTGGGTAATAGGATTAACCTTGGCGGCCTTTCCTTGGGTGAATGATATCACGACTTTCAAACTTAGGCCTGAAGGCTAAGTTTAGCTCGTGCGATAGGTTTGTAAAAAACCGTCTTTTCAAGGCACATTGCACAAACCTCTACACAGGTGGCTTATGGATGGACTATACAAGGCCTCTGTGAACAAACTCAGAGTTGCATACAACAATGCTGCTAGACGGTTACATGGTCGACCACCATGGTACAGTGCAAGTAGGGTAATGGTTGAGAATAACCTCCCATCCTTTGGAGCTATAAGAAGAAAAGCTGTTTGGGGAACTCGTGTTCAGGTGTTGGCTTCTCCTAACCTTCTTGGTGCAGGCAGTGACCAGATTTTCCCTGTGCAAGGAGTACACCTTCAGTACGTGGCCTGCAGTACTGTACGATGATTGCTTGTAGTTTTTGCTGTGTCAGAATTCATTTCCCTTGTCCTTTTGTATAATCAGTAACTCGGTACTTTTTGTACTCAAGCAAAGGTGCTGTGGTCCAAAAAAACGTGGGCCGAATTTTTGAAATAAAATAACAATAATAATAAAGAACGCTGACCCTTTTTGGTAACTTGGAGGCTTCTCTTATGCCAGTTTTGGTTTTGGGTGGATATCGCAACTTTCACAGGAACTGTGAATGGACAAAAGGTCACTCCGTCTTATATTCACACGTACTTTTTTTTTCTGGAGGAATTTTATGCCTATAAATTTTCACATTGATAATTTTCACATTTGCTATTGCTCAATTAGCCGATACATCAGCCAGACTGACACGGTTTGGTTTATTGTATGTTCATGCTTCACATGCTTAAGTTTCTTCAATCCCATTTTTGCGCTCACTGGCTAACAAAGGCTGATTTTTTTTTCGCTTCACTCAGTCAGCGCAACCCCTTGAATTGGCCCTCCCGAGGTAAATGTTAATGTAGATAATGAGGAAGGAATTGCGCTTTCAATCACAATTAATCTCATCTACTTGGACGATCATCTATTTGGTGGCGATACACTAGCATGCATCTAGCTTAACCAGCAAACTTGGCGCATTACCAAGACATACTTCTTTTAAAAAATTACTTTTCTCGATTGACTGGACTTTTGTGTTCACAATCTGCATTTTGCATCAAACTCTTCTTGCAATGAAAGACTTCCAGTCTCTCAGTGAGTGTTGTTTTTTGTGATCAGCCTCTTTGCAACAACAATGTATTCTACCAATCAAATACTGAAACGATGCACGTAGAACACTTACGGAATGTTATAATAGACATTTCAGGGCCACGTGCTTCTAGCTTCAACCCCCATTTTAGTAACAGGCACTTCCCCGAACGACGAACATGGCTGCCGAAATTTACATTTGACAACTTTCCTTAATGTGCGGTACAAGTGTCTTTACACGCTATGAGAATTAAAGGGGAGAGAGGGAAGTTGAGGGACGGGTAGGTGGATAGGAAAAGAGGGGAGGGAGACGATGGTTTTGTAAACAATTGATTGTGTCGAGGGTCATTATTGTATATTGCTGTAAACCAAAAGGTGAGAGCCGAAGCTAAAGACATGGATGAAAGGGGGCATTCAAGAAGAAAAAATACACTTCACAGTGAACGTTCAGGCTACACCAAGCAAAAACTGGGAAACAACCACGGGCGTAACAAAACACCAGGCGAAGCCGAGTACGTCTGCTAGTATAATAAATGAACTACAGTGCCTGACCACACGTTATCTCACGACACTTTGAACGCATGGGGTGATGCAACAGGTGACACCAGTTCTTTGTACTTTTTGATTTACCTTAAGTACTATCCACAACGTTTTAGCGTTTTTGTGTGTTAGCAATCGCATTATTTTTACAGGTACATTCCTCCCAACGCCATTTTTCTCGATCCCCCACATCAAGTACGGTCCCAAAGTTATATTTACTTACCTTTAGTCAATCCCTTGGTAAAAATCCGTTTTAAAATGTGGCGTCTAGGAGAGTTTCAGTTGAATATTGGGAACTATATTTATTAGCATCCTGCGATTAAATGATCCTTTGTGCGCTTCAATAACCTTGACGTTTCACCTGCGTGTGTGTGTCTGCATGTACTAATTTTTAATCGTTTTCTGAAAATTACCATGAGATGAAAATTGTAAAGGACTAAGGCGGTAAATATTAAAATTATTTATGCCAATAGATCGCCGAAGAAAAATTGTAAGATACTAGCCTAAAAAATTATAAAGAGAGATGTTAAAATACGAAAATCCCGCCGACCCAATTTTTGAATTCATGCTGTTTCGTCCAATGCCAACTGAGATAGTAGCTAAGGAACACAGCTACTATCTTAGTTGGCCTTAGTTGACCTTGTATTACTACGCACAGTCTCGCGAAACGGTGCAATGGTAACATGCGCATGCGGCGAATGGCGCGTAGCTGTTATAGGGCAGGCGGAGTGTACCTTTAATAGCCATGTCGTTCGGTTCGATGACTCCCTGCCGTCGATTTATGCTTCAGATAATTTAGTCGATATCCAGAAGAACATCACAAAATCGATGTACCGACTATTAGCACACCTGTTCACAGCTCATTCGTCTCGTTGCTTATTTTTTTCTGCAGTTCACACATGGTAAAAAATATTCTATACTTATGTAATTACGTAAGAGGTAAGGGAGTAGACAAAAGCCCACAGCCAGGCAACGGTCCACGGCCCACGGCCCCGCCCAACTGGTTTAAGGGATTGCATTACGGGAAAGCTTATTAGGACAGCATGCTTTTCGAAGGGACAGCTTACAGACCACCTTGAGCCTTATTTATATCCGCCAGCATAAACATGAACATGGCTGGCAGAATATCATAGTCTATATATAATTACACAATTGGCCAGGGAGTGGCCCACGGCTCCGCGCATCTGGACGGAGGGAGCGCATTGTGGGAAAGCTTTTCAGGGCAGCATGCTTTACGAAGGAGCAGCTTAGAGACCGCCTTGAACCTTATTTATTTTCGCCAGCACGAACATGAATATGGCTGGTAGAATATAGTAGTCTATATATAATTACACAAGTGGTCAGGGAGCAGGCAAAGGCCCATGGCCACGCACAACTGATTAGAGGCATTGAATTGCGGGAAAGCTTATCAGGACAGCATGCTTCTCGAATTGAGCCTTATTGAGCCTTATTTATTTCCGCCAGCGTGATCATGAACATGGCTGGTACAATATAATAGAAGTGATCATTAGAAAGTGGGAATCGTCAACCATACGGAAAAGGTGGGGGGTGGGGGCGGTGATTTGAGTCACATGATGCTCTGATATTTCCACCAGCATGAATGAACATGAACATGGAAGAAAATATATAATAGAAGCGATCAGTAGAAAGAAGGAATCATTATCAGTAGGGGGTGGGGTTTGAATCACTGGATACGTGCTAATTGAGTGAGCAAAGCAAAGGAAAATCAGCGTTTGCTAGCTATAGTGTCCGCGGCTTATCTTGAGTTCTCCGCAGAACGAACACAGGTTAATCGATTGTACGTTTTCAGTAGCAGTGTGCCTTGTTGATATCCAAGAAGGTTACATAAACAATGGCGGCCGTCGATTAAAGCCACCCCCTCCAGGAAGACGTAGCCGCTCATAAAATACTCGCAGGACTCAAGATGCGCCGCGCACACAACAGTTGGCGCAACAATTTGAAAAAAAAAACTTAATTCGGTCGAGTATGAACATACACATGCGCTACCGTACCAAACCAGCGTTGAAAACGGTGCATTCAACACCTGCCGTGCATAGCATGAACTTTAGCTAGTATACATATATTACATTGAAGAGCTTTACAATACGGGGAAATCGCTCAGTTAGTGCGCTTAATCCGTACTCCTTTGCGCTTCCCAAACGCTAATGTTTGAGTATATTGTGTGCGCGGTGTATCTTGAGTCCTGCAAGTATTTTCTGAGCGGCTACATCTTCCTGGATGAGGTGGCTTTAATCGATGGCAGCCATTGTTTTTGTAACCATCTTGGATATCAACAAGGCACTCTGCTACTGAAAACGTACAATCGATTATCTGTGTTCGTTCTGCGGAGAACTCAAGATAGGCAGCGCACACTATAAGTACTTTTTTAAAGTGACCTTTGATGGTCGTTTACTGCAAAACAATAGGATACTTGTTTAACTTGCATTCAACTGACTTTGTTTTAATTGTGAAGTTTTAGGTGTGAAGTTTTTAATTTTTGCAAGTTGTTTCTGCATAATTCCCCTAAATTTTTTAACATTCGATAAAATGGTGATAATATACTATTATGACATTTGACCTTCCTTTTTTTTGTTTTTTTTTAAAGCAGTTCTTTATAATTCCACCCAGCCATCTGTAGATTAGAAAACAAAACCGAGCTCGTTTGAAGATTAAGGTAAGGTTGAACTGATCCGAAGTCAAAACAGCAAAGTAACACAAATAAACTTTCCTGTAAGGTGTCACATACAGCAGTGATCCTGTACTGTTTAGTCCAAGTGAAACTTTACTGCTGTATGAACATATTTTTTCACTTTTTGACTTTAAAACACGATAGGTCTGATTGATTCATTCTACTTGGCTAAATGAAATCGTGAGAAATCGTAAAAACCATACTTTTATTATACTTAGTACAGACCTACAGATTAAGTAATTCAGGGTTCGTGCGATTCCTTGAACTGGAAATGTCGTTGAAAATAAAAATTAAATACCAGTCTTGAAGTCTTGAATATGAAATCTTGAAAAGTGGTGTATGTACCAATATGAACGGAAAGGAGACGACCTGACTAGAATAATGCTGAAAAATTTAGCCCCGTAAATCGGCGAGTTTGTAGCCTATATTATACACTATATTATTCTTACAATAATTTTGAAAGATGGGATATGGTTTTAATTTTATTTACGTGTCTAATGGTTGAATACAGCAGTAAGGTTTCACGTGGACTAAACAGTATAGGAACACTGCGGTATGTGAAACCTTACAGGAAAGTTTGTGTTATTTTGCTGTTTTGACTTTGGATCAGTTAAACCTTACCTTAAACATCAAACGAGCTCGTTTTTGCTTTCTAATTCGTGATACTTTGACATACCAAGTTAGTTTTGAGTACTCGTTACAAATAAACTGAATTTCGCTCGCTTCGCTCGCTCAATCAGTGCAAGTCTTTCTTTTGGAAGTTGACTTGTCCGCTGCTCTCTATCAGAGGCTTTTTCCGTTATTTGTAATATAGGACGGCAAGCCAAATGGGCAGCGGGCATTTTAGCTTTAACACGGGAGAGTGACGTGAAATCATTACATAAATCAATTCGTAGTAAGGATAATGCTTCCTCTCACGTGCGAGTAAATTGTAGGCCCACCAGCATTGTTATCATTTGCTTAATCTTCATTTGCGGACATAGGGCCTTAGGGCTTCGGGCAGATGACCAGGAGTGGTTAACGCTCGTTAAACCCTTTGAAACACTTTGAATCTTCCGTCTACGCCTTGCGTCTGGTTTTTGCTGATGGGCAATATTGCATAAAAAACACTGTTTAAAACAATGTATAACAATAAAACGGATCGTTCAGAGCCCTGTAACTCCGGTCTGTACGGTCTGTAAAAAATGTTGTTTTATTCCCGGCCGTGTATATTAGAGTTCGTTTGCGCACGAGAATTTTCATAAAACTGGACCGGCGGAGGAGGAGGAGGCGGAGGTGGAGCGGCTAACAACATGAAAATGTCACAATGCTGCAACGTGTAACAATGCTAACAATGTAACAATGTACAATAAAGAGACGAAGCGAACAAGATGGATTAGAACTCACTCGAACAAGATGCAACGATGCTTGGGCACGGGGAATGTAACATTGTCGTCGTATCTTATTCGAGTTAGCATTGTCGACCTTCCAGCTCTAACCAAAGTGAAACGGACCCGGTATTCGCTTAAATCTTCAAGAATTAAACCGTAGGGTGCGATGTCTTTAATTCTGAATGGCCGACCAAAACGACTGAATGACTTATTTAGTTCTTCAATGCGAGCTTCGGGAAGCCAGTTGAATTGTTTTCGCCATTGTCTGCCACGATATTGCATCTGCCTGGAACAATGCAAAAACCAACTGCCCGTCAAGATGACACATGCTACATCTATACACACGCTAGTGCGTTGTCATAAAATAATAGACATGGGACGCAGCTTGGGCGGAACGTGAACCTAATTATACGCCTTTCTAATGCTCAGTTTTTTCGCAAACGAAATTGGGTGGACAGTGTACATACTGTACAAATGATAGCCCAGGCCGTAGCAATTACAATAAAAAGGAAGCCAAAAAAGCCAACAAATTAACTGAACAAAAAACCGCTTTGCCGTTTAGAAAAAAAACAAAAACATAGAGCTCGTATCCCCATACTCACAGCCGTGAAGGCACATGAATAAAAACGGATTAGAGTTCAGTCGAACGCAACGAACTATAATTTGAACTCCAATTCGCAAAACGTAAACCCACAAACACACACAAAATAGACGCCATAAACAGCAAAACGGTACAAAATTGAAAGATAAAAATGCATACACAAAATGAACACGTAATTACTCAAACGAACTAGAAATAACCACCTCAAACGACCTTCAAACACAAACACAGGCAAAAAAAACTGCCTTAACTAGGAGTCTGCTTGTTTCACAATAAATGCACTCAAAATACACATATACCCACTCACACGAAACAGACTTTCTTTCTGACATAACGATTGATCGAAAACAGTCCTTGTTCCCTGGTATTGGAGTTCAAATTATAGTTCGATGCGTTCGAGTGAACTCGAATCAGTTTTTATTCGTGTGCCTTCACGGCTGTGAGTATGGCGATACGAGCTCTAATGTTTTTTTTTTCTAAACGGCTAAGCCGTTTTTTGTTCAGTTAATTGTATTATGATTTAGTTATAGTGGACGCATGGCTATGGGCCGGGGCCCCGAATAAAGTCAATTAACTCCCTGTAACTTCGTAACGGAACGACCCACTGAAATTTCTATTTCTATAAAACGCACATCTGCGTAAGTAGCTCTTTCAAATGTGCTAAGAACCAGCTTTCTACGACAAATGGTTTAGTCTGTAGATACCATTGCATAAGCGTGTCCAGGGAAGTTCCCCATCCCCATCGTAATCGTGTAAGACAAAAATGAAACTCACGATTCCAGCTGAAATCCAGATCTCCAACGTGATAAATCGGAAATTAATAAAAGTTGGTACACGTGTTGGCCAAGTCCCACAAATCCTACACACGAAATTTCATAGGAAAATGTTGAAAGACGGCAGAGAAATTAGGCATCGAAATTTCGGCTTTAACATAGGAGACCGAGGCCAAACCTTACAGATGTTCATCACCGGAAACTCTTCACGATCGTAGTGCCATCTACCGTTCATTACATCGTCAACCTTTGTGGTGCTTGAGGATGTACCATATTTTTCTCATAATAGTTTTATAGTTTTTGATTCATATTCATAATTTCAAAGCGCTACTCCTATGCTTTGTACAAGATTTAACGATGTGCTGGGCGAAAGAATGATGCCAATGACAGAATGGAATGTATCTCCGTTGGTGATCAATCCACATTTAACGAGCAGATTGTAAATCGAACAATAAAAAAAAAGCCAACTATCAATTAAATAACGCATCCATGTTTGGTGGACGTTGTGTATTCGTCCCTCTACACACTACGCCAAACTCGAGGGGTCCAACGAGGGTGTATATCAGTGGTTTCCAACCTTTTTCAAACCGCGACCCCCTCCCCAAAAAATTTTGTTTCCGCGACCCCAC
>JAHWFP010140530.1:2443-15021 GCA_023313725.1 Lithobius niger | reverse complement strand
AGTTGTATAGTAAGGTTATCTACATCACGTTGCAATGCAGCATTATCAACAAGCAACTGTATGTTTTCGGCCTCGACTTCACTTACTCTCTTTTTCATTCTTGTGATGTTAGCCTCCAGGTTACACAATCGGCATTCATACTTCATTTTGTTGGCCAAGATGTCTTCATATTTGACTTTAATTTTTGTGTTTTGGTAGAGTGACCATTCATCACAGCTTTCACACTGCACCCATTGTAACTCTGTAATTTCATTATTGCTGGCTTGTTTATCTGCTGTGTTTCGTGGTTTTCTTGTAGGTCTGGGACTGGCCGAGTTGCTTGGTTTTCCCATGTTTGTATAACAAAATTTACACTAAACAGGTCTCTCACCAGGAAGAGCAGCCTACGGTTGTGGAAAAGCAGCAACACTGGATTTGCACTGACCCGCCAGCCTTGATTTGACTGCCTTCCGTCAACAATCTATACTAAAAACGCAGCACCACAGAATTCACACTTATAAGTCCTCTCTTTGGAAGGACAGAGCAAATTGCCCTAATACTTGACTCAAAGCGGATGTAATCACTGACAACTGTCACACAACACTGTAATGATCAGGATTTCATAATTGCAGGCATGGATGGCTGTCAAAAATTACAGAAAATTGAACAAGCTATACTAAAATCTCAACGTACATGCGGCCCAGATGCGGCCTTTTTCCATCATATCAAGCCCCTTCATTTATCTCCAAATCACAGTTCAAAGTTACCGTATGTTCGCCAAATTCGACCTACGGACTCATCAAGCATTCATGGAGCCGATTCATGCTGAAAAACAGCTGGATGGCATGTGAAAAAACGAAAATTGTTGAATTTAAGCGGAGCTCAGAAGTCAACGTGCACCACTGATCTCTATCTGAAGTGCCTTATGGTCGCTGAAAATTGTTATCACACCCCCTTCTATGTATCTACGCCACTTACGTACTGCCCAAATAATACTCATTAATTCCTTTTCACTATTCGAAAATCTCTGTTCAGCAACTGTCAAACGTCTAGAGATTATATCTATGGTTTTCTTCTCCTTGGTGAGTGGATCGACCTGATATAAAATCGCTCCAGCCCCCGAGAAAGATGCGTCCGCCATAATTATCCAAGGTTGATTATAATCAGGCGCTGCCAACAAGGGAGCGTCTACCAACATTTTCTTGATTTTCTGGTAAGCTTGTTCCTGCTTCGCCTCCCAGACAAATTTCGGAGTTTTACCTTTTAGCACCGCAAATAAAGGCGCTGCAATAGCCGAATATGACACCACAAATCTACGAAAAAAAACCGCCAAACTGAGAAATTTTCGGAGTTCATTAATGGTTTTGGGGCGTGGCCAATTCTCCAGAATTTCTTTCTTACTATGGTTCGGCAAAACCCCCTCACTCGTAATCTTATAACCTAACAGGGTTATTTCTTTCTTGCAAAAGTTTGTCTTGTTTATGTTTATTTTGAATACTTCACGACCCAAAATCATTAGGGTGTCCTCGATTGCCATCAAGTGCAATCGGAATTCTTGTGACATAATCGAGATATCAAAATAGCTCTGTACGTTCAGATAATGTAGAGGGGCGAGCATTCGTGAAACTGAGGTACAGAAGAACGCTGGTGCTTGTTTGACCCCAAACATAATTTTGAGCGGTGTAAAATTTCCGGACGGGGTGCAAAAAGATGACACCTCACCTGCTCGTTTCGTTACCCCTACTTGTCAGTATGCCTCGGTCAGATCAAAAAGAGTAAGGTACTTGCTCTTAGGGCACCTCTGCACCATATCCTCAATTCTAGGGGTTGGAAAGTTTTGCATCTTGCTTATTTCATTCAATTTATTGTATGCTATCACAAAACGTGTGGTGTTATTCTTCTTGGGGATGATAAACGACGGAAAACACCATGCACTCATGCTGGGGACGATAACCCCAAGCTCCAGCATCCGATCTACATGCTGACGTAATTGCAATTCTTTAAGGAAGTGACTGCTTGAACCGGGGGTACGCGTAGCGCCACCGAGTCGCAGTTGCTATATCGACCGGGTATGAATCTTAACAACCAATGAAATCGCGTCGTTCACGTCTGTGGGCGTCACCTTCAGATTCGCGCTAATTTTGTCCGATTGTCGACGCCATTGCGATTGTTGTGGATCGTTGCTATAGCACATTTTAGTTGTAATTTTGCTTGCATGGTATTTTTAAGCTAGACCTGCCGTTAATGTGTCAAAATAGGCCGTAGGGCTGATTTAGTTCGCGATTTTTAGTAGATTCTAATAGGTTGGTCTGTAGAAGTGCATTTTATCTGTAAGCCTAGTTTATGCTTGGTTTATGTAGCACCTCCGCTGGGATTGTAGAATGTTGGTGACCAAAACAAGCAGTCGGACATTTGGAAACATGATGACGGGGAGAGTTCAAGTTGGGGGTCGTATATTTGGGATGAAGCTGTCCGGGAAAAAAAAAAAGGGGGGGGGGAAGAGACTCGGTGCAGGTTGATTTAAAACTACCTTGCATTTTTGCTATTTCGACCCCCTGCACACCATAGTAATATTTGAAAACCCCCAGTTGAAATATCACCTGCATATAGCAGCCACTAAATTGACCCCCCCCCCCGTATTTTTACTTTCTTTCCAAACTACAGGTCGACGTAACAATTCCCTGTATTTTTTCTATTTCGACCCCCGTACACCAGGCTAGCATATTTTGAAAATACCCGGTCAAAATAGCGAACGCGACCCAGCCATTACGTGATCTCTGATTGGCTGCCGCGTCCAAGACTCCGCCCCTCTGTAGTGACTGACAGAATAGCCGGTCGAAATAGCAGTTCGCGTTGGTAATGCTACGCCGACAGGGGGTCGAAGTAACAACCGCCATTCTTTAAACTTCAAAACTGGATAGGGCTTCAACGCGATTGGTGGGTGATCGCCAACATCAATATCCATAACTGGGCTTATTAAACCAATTCTCGAACTGAACACAAATCTATATTTCATTAATACCTTGAACAACTGTTCTTTTTCGTCATTGGTCAAAACGTCACTCTCATTTACTTTATTACGAATGTCTTGCTCTGTAGCACAAAACTCATCTGGTTCTATGGGTGTAGCAAGTCGCCTGGGACTGATGGACTTCGCCTATACCCGGCTCCCGATTCAGTTTGTAGATTTTTGAAAGTTTATCTTGCCAAAACCAAGTATTTGACGCGAAATTTGGCTGTAAACCCGTTGACTGCTGAAAATCTACGCCAAGCATTACCGGCTGGATTGCGTTTTCCATGAAGATCAGTGGAAAAGTTACGGTTCGTTGCGCAATCTGAAACGTAGCCAATACGAAACCCGGACACTAAACGAAACGAGTATCGGCAACTCTAACCCGATAAGGACGTTGTGTGAACTCACACCCCATTTTTAACAACTCATCTTTTAGTGAAATATTTACGTAAGACATTGTACTTCCACTATCGAGTATGGCGTCTGCATATTCTTTGCATATTCTCAAGAAGATCGCCTAGACAATTTCTGTTAGGAATTGGTCGGTTTTGAAAAGAAGACACGCCATTTCCAGCTTCACCGACTAAAACTGGATGGCTTTCGGGTTTTTTGGTACGAATTCCTGTGCATCAGAATCCAACTGAATTTCATGAAGTTGTGCATTAGTGCTTCTATTCGGAGGACGACCAATAGCGGGATTTACACGACAATTTTGTGTTTCGTGCGACGAATTTTTACACTTCGAGCACCAAATTCCCTGTGCACGACTACCGCTACTGCTATTACTACCACGACCACGGCTGCTAAAAAAAGTTCGTCCATTCCCGTGGCCATTGCTACTATTCGAATTACTGTTATTGCTGCCGTTTTTCCTAACTGCAACCTGATTTTGTTGGTGATTTGACATATTAGGGCAGAATTTAGAAGTTCACCCGACCGTATTACAAACGTTACAACTGTACTTTGCATCATATTTAGGCAAGAAACTAGTGCTGTTATTCACAAAACCTCTACCATGATTTCTACCATTTCTAGTGTTACCAATATTTGAAACTCCAGCTTGGATTGGATTAGCCTGTCTCCTTTGAATCATATTTTCCAAGAAAAGACCTTGCATTTTAAAATCTATCAAAGAAGTGAATTTTATTGACATCATAGGCATGTAAAAAGTCGAATTCAGTGTTTCCAAAATAGCCTCAATTTGATCAAAATCACTGATTCTAGCACCTGTGTTTTGTAAAATATCCTTGCATTTATTAAAATGCTTAGTGAAACTTTCATTTTCTTGCATTCTCATAGTTCTAACTTTAGCAATTAGGTTATACCCATGTGACTGTACCTCAAACTTAGCCAAAAACAAGGTTTTAAAATTCTCCCAACTAGAAAAAGTTTCATTTGCCAAAAACCAGTCAACAGCATCTCCTGTTAACTATGATGGAACAGTTTGGTGGATAAATAATTTCTCATCAACCTTTCTAACCTTTAAAATTCTTTCCAACTTCATAATAAAAGCTGAGGGGAAAATTTTGTCATTCAACCCATTAAATTCTCCAATTTTCAAAGCTTCCATTTTAGGCAAAGGCATTTCAACAGCTCTTTGGTAATTATTCTGTGATGAACAGCTAACAACATTAGAAATACTACCAACTAGATTACTGCTAGGTGTCATAACAGGTGAACTGAAAACATTAGTTGTTGAAGTTAATGGTGGCTTAGGTGCAAAACTTGAAGCAGGCCTACTTGCAGAATTTGTACCTCCCCAAAAAAATTAACTACTGAATCCAGTTTAGCAGTCAACTCCAAGATGGCAGTGTCAGTAGAATTATTAGCTGAAAAGGGCTGGTTAAAATAATTTGGCACATGAGCAGGCATTTGAGTTGACACCTGGCTTGGTCCAGGCAAGGGTACAGAAGAATTTGGCATTGAAGATACAGTTACTGAAGGCTTGCCAAGCATTTGGAACACAGGGTCGTTTGGTAAAATAGAACATGTTTGAACTTGTCCAGAGGGATCAGCCCAAGTTAGGGTTACTGGAATCAGCTGCTGCAAATTAGCAGTAGTTGTTACTGAAGCTACACAAGCAGGAGGAAAAGGAGGTGGAAAAGGCAAGTTCACATTTGAAGGCACGCCTGGTACAAATGGAACACCTCCTGTAACACTAGTATTACTTGCAATTGGTGAAAATAATTGTCCAACATTTGGTAAAGTCAATGTAGGGCTTGACACACCAACATTTAGGCTTGCTGATGTAGTATTTAGACTCAAATTAGGTGTCACTTGAACATTAGGGCTAGCTGGAGGAAACTGAGCTGCTAATCTTGATGGAGTAAACCCTAATGGTGATTGCACAACTTGTGGAATAATAGGGGCAGTCATTTTAGCTGCTTGTTCCCTTCTAGACCTTTTCCCTATTTTATTAGGGTCCCAACTTAAACTCCAAGAGTCAGGGTCTAAATCTGGCTTAGATCTAGTAGACCTTGGCATAAAATCTCACAATACTGAAAGTCTTAGGCCTATAGGCTATGGAAAGTCACTTCAAGGCTAAAAGTCAGTAGCCAACACAAATCAAAAGTAATCAGGATAAAGTCTCAGCAAAGGTAAAAGTCAAAAGGTACTAGCCAGGCCCACACAAAATCTTCCAATAAAATAAAAAGCACTGACTGATCCAAACTAAATTCCACCGCAATATAAAAAGTTATTGCTAATTCAACACAGTTCAAATACTCACAACTACTCAGGTTGTCTCTTGGTTACTCACTGAAGGCTGGGGTCTCAGGTGGAAATGGAACACCCAAGATGGCTGCCGGCATTCCAAAAAGGCTTCTTGGTGGAAAATGGGTCCCTTGTTCTAGGTGAAAAATGGACAGCCGATGCACCACTTGTGCAACCCCGCTATGCCCGGTACAAGGAAGAACGCCAGAAGGATGGTAAATTTAGGGTTTATTCCAGGGCCACGCGGTCTGTCCTCAGGAGATGTTGTCCAATGGTTCAAGGATGCTCTGATCAGGGCTACTAGCAGAGTGGCACACTTCAGGAAGAGTTCTTAGCTGGTTAGGGACTAGCTCCCAGAGTGAGGCTGCAAGGGGCTGCAAGGGGCTGCAAGGCCTTAAGTACCTAGAGCTGCAGCCAGTACCTGCCACTGGTGGTGCAAGGTACTTCCTGTACTATATTCTGGTATCCCATGATCCATCTCTGCTAGCAGCTACCCCTAGGGGCAGGCAAGGCCAGAGCCATCCAGACCACTGATCTCCAGGGACTGGACCATACATCAAAGTACATAGCATTACTGGAATACATCAATAAAGATACAGAGTATACAGAATAGATAACATGGAGCCATAGCATCAAGGTAAAGAGGCCCACTAAGGCCCTAGCTTAAAGAGTACGAGGAAGCTGTGGAAACCGTCGTTGCACCAGGTAGGTATTGCGTTTATAATAATATCTTTGCTGGTAAGCAAGGTTAACAGCAGGGCACAAGGCCGCTTACGCCGCACCCGAAAGAGAGAATAAAATTAAGTAAAAACTGTTTAATAGGTCTGCCATAGAAAATGGTCAAGTGATAATTTGCTAATGATCCTCAGAAAGGCACTGACCGAGGTGGCAGATACAGCACACTCCGGAAGCGAGTCCCAGATCTTGACTACACGGAGAGCAAAAAAATGCCTCCGGTAGTCGGTTCGCGATTCGGAGACCTGCAATTTATAAGAGTGGCCCCTTGTCTGAGTAGCTGAAGAAAAATCGAAAAAGGGAAGGTCGATTGGCAACTCTCCCCGTACAATTCGAAAAGTTAGTGCAAGGTCGGCCCAAATCTGACATAACTCGAGTGGCTGAAGTACCAATCTAGATAGACGATCAGCAGGAGGGTGATCTCTAAGGTTAGCTACACGTTTTGTGAACTAACGTTGAACAGCCTCCGGGCAGTCGTGTAGGAGATATGGTGAACCATACAGGGCTTGCGTATTCGAGCAGAGGACGAACGTAAACCTTAAACGCCCAAACTAAGGTAGAAACCTGAGACTTCTTGAAACACCGCCTAACCAGAGCCAGGCGACGGTAGGCCTGGGCCGAAATTTTGGAGCAATGTAATGAAGATTTTAGATCTGCAGAAAACCAGATACCCAGGTCCTTAACAGTATCCAAGACTGAAAGATCGGATGACGCCAGAGTATACTTCAAATGTGAGTTTGCAGAGCCACTATGAAAAACACCATACTTTTTTCTGGACAGAGGGAGTTACCACAGCTCCGACCATCGTTGGATAAAGCTCACATCTGAATTTAAAAGGTAACCATCATTGAAACAATGGATAGTTGAACAAATTTTAAGATCGTCCGTGAATTTGAAGCATGGCCTTGCCCCATCAGCACAAAATGGCGACAAGTCATTCAGATAAATCACAAAAAGTAGCGGACCGAGGACGGATCCCTGTGGCACCCCGCTACCCACCCGAGCAAATTTGGAGCTGGAGGATTCAACCACCACACGCTGCCTGCGACCTGAGAGGAAGTCTGCAAACCAAGCAAGTAAATTTCCACCAACTGACAGCAGCGTTACTTTATAGAAGTTTTGAGTGAACAACAGATTCAAAGGCTTTCATAAAATCAAAATAGATGACATCGGTTGGGATGCCTAGGTCGGTCGCAGAAGTCCAAAGGTCAAGCACTAACAAAAGTTGCATCACTACAGACCTGCCAGGCAGAAAACCAAACTGGTCACCACCGAGGAACTTCTGCTCCTCAAGAAATTTAAGTAAGGATTGACGGATAAGGGTTTCCATGATCTTGCATGGAACAACTGTAAATGCGATTGGGCGATAGTTGGCAGGGTTTGAAGGATCACCCTTTTTATAAATCGGGATGACGTTAGCAGTTCTCCACATAGAAGGAATGGAACTCGTAGACATGGACAGATTAACGATGAAGGTTAACGCAGGAGAAATTTCATGGATGAGCCGCTTGTAAAAATATGCAGAGAAGCCGTCTGGACCAACTGCATGGCTGGGCTTAATGGAAGACAATACCTGAACCACCTGCTCAACATTAAAGATAACATTTGTACAATCCCCTGGTATTTTAGTGCCAGATATGCCACCTGGGTCAACACTGCAAGGATACACTACAACCACTCTGACTCGCACAGTTAAATGGGGGGATAACGTCATTATCTGTAACAACATTGGAGAGAAAAGTTGAATTTAAAAGTTCGGCTTTGGCTGTATTAGAAGTTAGGCAAACACCATCAACCAGAAAAGGAGGTAGGGTACGAGCCGATTGGGTTTTAGTTTTGTAGAGACGAAACAAGCTAGACAGACTACCATCCCTAATGGCAGCAACATCGTTTTGGTTTCGCCAATCATTAATTGCACCTGCATAAGTAGTTTGCCTCTGTGAATATGCAAGTTTGGTTGAAGGGGGAGGAAACTTTTTGTGGGTCGTACATGCTGTAAGTTTGGACCGATCAAGTTTTTTAATAGGAACAGGTAGGGAAGGGCTGAAATGACCACTCATTGACTTAGAGCAGGGTCTACCCCTACACGTTGCGACCAGGTCCAATAAAAGTTTGTGGAAAGCTATCCAGGCACTGCTAGCATTACTGAAGCCAAGATATTGAAGCCAATTAATACTGGACAATTTGTCCCTTAGTAAAGCAAAGTTAATTTTCCCCTGAATATGGATTTCAGGCTTCAACGAAGAACATTTACAGTGGACAAAAAAACTCACCATTTCATGGTCGCTAGTGCCCAAATTTGGAAGAGGTTGGAATCCATATATAAGACGATCATTGTCCGAAAAAATACGATCAAGTATATTGTTTCCCCGCGTGGGGAAATCGACGAGCTGAACCATGCCCAGTGGGGAAATCAAAGTTAGAAAATCACGGTAGGGGCAGTCGGTAGCCGTGGAAGACGCCCAGTCAACAGATGACAAATTAAAGTCACCCAGGATGACATTTGAACAACCAAGATTCATAGCAGTGGAGAGGAAAGAACACAAGGAACAATGACTGTCTGGTAAATAGCCCAGAATAAAATTTAGGCGCTGGTGAGGGAGACGGATGGACAGTCCTTCAAGCTCTCCTTTAGAAAGCGCCATCACATCTCCACCCCTAGAATCCCGATCAAGCCTGGTCACAGAGTATCCGTGACCCCCTATGATCATCGCATCAGTAGTTGAGTGATCAAGCCACGTCTCAACCACGAAGATGATATCATATGCCCCAACTGCCAAAATAGCCAGGAAAAAACCTAAATTTTTGGGAATACTGCGGGCATTAAGAAGAAGACAGGACAAGGAATTGGTGTCAATAGTTGGAGGAGAAGGGTTGGTGGAACTAGAAAAAACTGCGAGAGGAAAGAGCATGGTCCCTGTTACATAGTCAAGTTCGGGGTCGGCGTATGGAACTTAATTATTTCATTTTGCAGCACATGTTTGCCACGAGACATGAGATGATTCCCATCTCTGGCTAACAGTGTGTGGTCCAAACAGAGTTGTTCATTGATGGATAAGAAGTTTAGACACAGATCAATACACAAGTTCTTAATCAGCAGGTTAGTATGAACAATAATTTTGTCAGTCTCGCGATGGTCACGTAGGAGGCCTAGCAAGTGGTCGTTCCTACCTAATTAAATTTGCAATGTTGCCAATAAAGTGTGTTGTCCTGTTTGGAGGATTTGAGTCTAGGTTGTTGGAACCCGCTCATAGTACAAAGTGGGAGTCAGGGTCCGCATCCTGTAGAACAAGTGGGGTACTACTCAGTATAGCTTGGACCGACGCCCCTGGCTGACACCACGTCGTGGATTCTGAGTGTGTGCTGCAACGCAAAGCACGGGCATGAGAATCATCAAGGATGGTCACTGGTTTGGATAATATGGTCTGGGAAAAAGGTGTGGAAGGGTCGACGGTACCCTGCACCAAAACAGTCGGCGGAGAGGAACCACTGTGGTTGCGGTTGCGTTCATCACAAATGTCTTGTACGGCGTTGAGTGGTTGCAGAGGCTTAGAAACGGCACAATTACTTCCACTCCCATTCTGAGGTTGCGGCGACGCACGATGGGGTTCAACACGGGACTTTTTAGCAGGACGTTGGCTGCGCACAGTTACAATTGGTGGTACAGACTTGTCTGGATCAGAAAGCAAGCTACCGTGAAGTGGGTCAGATTTGTTATGGTCAGTACTGGAAGAATGGGCAGCCACCGGAAAGTCGAAAAAAGAAGAACATTTTCTTATTTTGTTCTAGTAATTTGTAGCTAATTTTAGGACCACACATCAGGACTTTGAACTAAGAAACTTGTGATAACCACCATATGGTTGTGTGAGATAATGACCAGAGTAGCCCAAAGCCACCAAAGGAGGCTTTTAGTCTCTCACATTACCCTGACTGGTACTGACTGTAAGCACTTAACCAGCATCCCATTTTGTTTCTCAAAAAATATCACTAGGTGACAGGACCGAGATAAGGTCCAGATTAGGCCTACAGCCAAGGAAGGAGGCAGGGATTGACCGTTAGGACTTTGTCAGTGTCCCCTTACGTTCCAAAAAAACCGTCACCCTGGCTGCCCTGAGATAATTATCAGAGTAGGCACACAGCCACTGAAGGAGGCTGGTTTGTCTCTCACCATACCCTGGCAGGTAGTGACTGTCAGGACTTTGACACCATCTCCTTTCGTTCTTGGGCCCCCCCCCCCCCCCCAAAAAAAACAAACAAGTAGGCTGGGCTTTGATAATATCCAGATTTGACTGTCAGGACCGTGATACTGCCCCCTTTCGTTATCCAAAAAGTACCACCAGATGATTGGGTCGAGATAATGTACAGAGGAGTCCACAGCCACATAAGGAAAATGCTAGTGTCTTGCCCTAACCACCTGGCAAATGTTGACTGTCAGAACTTTGCCAGCATCCCCTTTTGTTGGGTCTGGGTCAAAAGGCCGACACCCAAAAGGCCTACATCCAAAAGGCCGACAGATCACAGGCAGACAGCTACAAAAGGCAGACACCCTAATACCTTACAATCTTCGTTGTAAACTAGCCTAAAGTATTTATTTATTAATCTCGAACTCGCAGCCGTACTCGTTGTGAATTCAGGAACATGAATTGAGCGGGGGCGGGGTGTAAGGGGGAGTACGAAGCGAACAAAACTAGGGTCAGGTATCGTAAGAGGAGAACCCAGCCAACTGCGCAGAGAAGGGACGTTGATCTTCGAAAGCAGATAGACACCATACTATATGACAAACCATACGGCTGAACTGAGGATTTCTTACGGACCATCCAACACAACCTTGCATTTTCAGCTTATTTTATCTAAAACAAAACCCACAAGGGTGAACGAACCCGCCAAGTTTCAGCCAATCAAAGTAGCCAAAAGGAGCAAAAATGGCAGCCACTAAGTTGCTACATTAGTTGCCAAGCTAATCCAAGTATTCGGTCAAAGGTTAAATCTTAAACCTGACCATTGCTACTATCGGTAGCAATGGTCAAGTTTTTGATTTAACGTGTGAGGTTAAATTCCTTTCATTTTGGCTCTGATATCACTACGCCTTACTACAAACAAGTATAGCACGTTCATTTTTTCGACAATGATGTGTGGCTGATTATTTCTTGCAGTCAGTTTCCATTGTTATTCGTTAACTCTAATAACGAGTAATGCTTATTTTGATCACTGGTAGCGTTTTTCCAACATACAGAAAAATAACATTACAAAATGATTGCAGTCTTTTTAGTTAATGCCTACCCAAACGTCAAACCATAAAAGGCACATTTTGGAGATGAAAGAGTGTTGAAAACCAAATTTAATTCGTATCTGTCGTATCACTCGTATCTATAATTTATTTTATATGAGCGGAATTAGTAGTCAGTATTCAGTATTTACCCAAAACCAAAACTGGTATATGAGAAGCCGCCAAGTTTCAAAAAATGGTCGGCCTTTCAAAGTAGTGATATCATTCAACCAGGGAAAGGCCGCCAAGGTTAATTCTATTAGCCAAGGTAATCGCATCTACTAATAGTTCGAAAGTAAAAGGAAAACTAGGACATTGCTACTGGCAGTAGCAATCTTCAAGTTTTCATTTAATGCCTAAAGTATTATTAGGTACGATTAACTTGGCTAACAGGATTAACCTTGGCGGCCTTTCCCTGGTTGATGAAATCACTACTTTGAAAGGCCAACCCTTTTTGAAACTTGGTGGCTTCTCGTATATCAGTTTTGGGTAGATATTACAGCTTTCATAGGACTGTGAACGAACGAAGGATCAGACTGCTTAATCGTCCCCTCTACCTTTTCTGTCTGGAGGAATTTTATGTCTATAAATTTGCTCATTCATAATTTTCACATTTGTAGGTATAACACAAATGTAGGTATTAACTCCGACCAGGGCCTTTTGAACACGATTTTGATGCGACTGCAGTATTCTCGTCAGCAGAGCAATTATTATTGTAGAGCACTGGGCAGAAATAATTAAGTGGCGTAAGAAATTTTTGCAGAAATTTTGCAGAAAACATAAATTTGGTGCACAAGTCTTTCTTAACAGTAAAAATAGAACCAGCCATGGACCCCTATGAAATACCCCAAAGTGCCTTCAGTGCCCCCCCCA
>JAHWFP010140529.1:0-15981 GCA_023313725.1 Lithobius niger | reverse complement strand
AAGTGCGAAGTGTGTGACTTTTTGGGGGGACCAGCTCCTAACCCTAGTGTACCCGTCAGGTGGTGCCCACCGCCATTTTGGACGAAGTCTTCTGTACATGCTAAAATTTACAGGTAATGTATATTTCTTCGGCAACAGAAAGAAAAAATTGTTGGGCCAGCTGAATTTTGTTTCTATTTGCCTAAACAAAAATGTACATTACCTGTACCCATCCTTCCTACTCAGTAGGCTATTGAGTTACCATCATGTCAAAAAGATGGCCACTTTCACCTTATGGCCCATTTTATAGGAGGGGTACGTGCATGCACATTGGGGTTAGCGAGTTGGCTGCAGTTAGACTTTTAACCTCTACGGAAACATGCATTCAAAAACAAGGATGCTAAAAATTTACACGTAAATAGATTTCGTTTAGGCCAATAGAAACAAACTTAGCCAGCCCAGCCGAGGGCTGGCAATTCCCTCTTTTTTGGCTTTTAACTCCAAAATCATTTTTCAGTTTGCGCAAACTGGTTACGCATATTTAAAATATCAGGGTGCTGGCCTTCGCCAAGTATGAAGTTCTATCTGTGTTCCAATGTAACGCTACTAATTTATCTTTTAACTCTAAATGAATAATTCACTAAATGTGTACCATTGTCTACTATCATTTGCCTCAGGCAGTTGGATGACCTTATATTAGTGCATATAAAACCACACTGCACAGTCGTATTGTTACATTCTGAAGCGTTAGCTAAACTTCGTGCTAAATTGAAGGCATAGGTCCCCAAAGCAGAATGTTTTGGCAGGTCTGCGACAACCTTTTTATGAACCAAACCTTGTGTGTGGGTGGTTGGGAAGATGTATGCCCTGTGCATTCATGAACAAATTTTTACACCAAGTTGTCTTTATCAAGACTTTTATTTTTTAGATTATGCTAAATATGACCCAACCTACTTTGTTGAGAATAGCATCGTTGAAAAGCTCTCGAATAAATCATTCAAATTGTTATTTTAATGTTAAAATTGGTCAATTTTTTGGTAAAATTGCTGCAAAAAGAAGATAAAGGCTGGGAAAAAAGTGCTATGTCTTACTGCAACAATGCCAGCCATACTGGGACGTAGTGTCGCATCTCGTGCTGATTCTGCCATAGTGCACATGTATTCTCGATTACCTGAGGCCATGTTTTAAAAGAATGTGGCCACGAGCCATTGAGGAATTTAGATTGACAGTTTCAGTATTTATTTTAAACGGGCCTAGGCTACATCAAAAATAAACTTTGTTGACAAAGCTATGTAAATGTAATAAAGGAACTGGGACAACGTTATATTTTGTTAGTTTTCCGAACCTGAAGTAAAACAGCCATTTCCGGTGTGACACTAAAGGTTGTATTGTTTTCTAGTTCTAATTGTAAAGTAATGACCCTGACAAAATTAATGATCCAATGCCGTGTTACTCTAGTGGACGAGTGGGCTTTGGGGTAAAGATGTTTTGTTACCGATATGGTGAAAAAGTAATATTAGTTGTTGCAACTGGCCTAAGAAGGGCCCTTGTTGGTCTGATGCACAGCCAACTTTAAAAAAAGGTAAGCAAATATCTAAAACCATGTTACGCATAAAAAATATCAAAGGTAGAAGGGTAAAGGGTGGGAATGGGGAAAGGATGAAGGTACGGGTGATTCTCTAGTTTCGGTCCTAATTTTTCATTGTGTAGCCAGGCCATTTGTCAAGTTTTCACATTGTGGCTTTTTATTTTTGTTTGGTTTGTTTAGCCTAGCATCCTGTACTCTTTGATTTTTGTCCCCCTCAGTTATTCCATATTTCAATACTGAGTGCTATTGTGTGTTTGCTTGTTTACTGCACGTCCACTTATCAGAACCATGACACAGTTGTAACCCTTTTGTTGTATGCTTCCCTTCAGAATTCTAATAATGAATAAAGTTCCGCAGAATAGTAACAAAAGCACGGAATGACCTGTTGTTTTTATTGTTCTGATAAATCACAGGAAGTAGGTGATTCGTTTTCCACCAATGAAGGTTGCACTTGCGCAGAGATGATGATGCCTTTGGAAATTTTGGTTCTGCTGTCGGCTTCAACTGTAGATTAAATTTGAAGGGCAATTTGGGTAACTTAAACACTCGATGCAAAAAAAATTGAAAGAATAATTAACTTTTTGATGGGACCATTTCTTGTCGCTAGACTTTATTATCAAATACCCGGTAAATATATGACAATTACGTCAGTACAACAAATAGTAAGACGGTCCCTATTTAACGCCATGGCGTGTTAATTTCCTCATGAGAAAAAACATGTTCACGTAAGCTTTGTTGTAGCAGGAGCTTACAAATGTGTGTCCGTAGACTCCTTGTAGGCCACCACTTGTCACAAGGTCCTCTGGGTGAGAAGAGCTACAGATTTGGTTTCTGGCTCTTAAGCCAGTTGATTTTAAAAATCTCCAAATACTGGTATTTCATTGTTTAATAAAACGGGATCCACTAATGATGTCAGGTGTTTTTTTAATTCGACGTGTCATACGTCGAATTAATGCGGTTGTGGCCTAAAAACGGGGGTACCCGTTTTACGTCAGCGACATGTCCTCAAAAGCCAGGCACATTTGTTCAGTTCTGATCCAGCGAAATTCAAGTATGTTGGTGGGACACTTGCAGTGCGCAAGTACAAAAGGTATTATGCTCAACAGAATGTACATACGCCATTTGAAGTATGATAACCTCTAAACAGGTCCTTAAGCGAAAAACCGTCACCCGATAGTATACGATCTGTGAATGACGTCAGCTAAATGTCATCGTAAAGGTGTACGCTCATACGAAAAATTGCGGCGTGTAACTGCGCAATTCGGCAAGTCAGCTCTTCAAATTGCGGTCGGTTAGAGACTAAGCACGGACATCGAGATGGCTCGTCTCTTATCGCGAAGTACAATACAAATTGAGTCGTCACACCTTTAGCGGTAATCTGAATGGTATACGGAGGAATCTGGACGGTACATTGAATGTGAGGCGCGTATAGCCTCGCTGCTTTCCGGGTGCGATATGTTACAGTATTTTATTACGCTTATTTGTTGTGTTGTTTCTTATTGAAAGTGTGAACAAACTGAATGATGTCCTATTTTTACAGTGGCGGACTGGCCAGGGAGGGAAGGGCGGATATTCCTCCTGGCCTTGAATTCTCCGATTTTTAAAAAAATCCGTAACAGGAAGACTCGCGCAAGTTTTATTGGTTTGATATTAGTTTCACCAACAGATTTAAAATTACAAATAATAACAATAAAGATAATTATAAAATGCTAGTAAAACAAGTACTTTGTATTGAGTAACCTAACAAAAATTGGCCGCATGAAATTGCAGTGTTATATTCAATGTCAAATTTGTCACAATTTTCGTGTGAATATTTTAACTTTTGTTAATACACCTAAAAGGTGTAAATAAATTTAAAGTAGTCAACCTCACGTACCCTCAGCGCAATATGCTTCTCCTACTCCCCCCCCCCCCCAATTACCTGCTGAATTTACTGAAAATATGACGTTCGAAGATTAAAAAAATGTAAAAGTTGGATGAACAAGAAGAAAGGGAACGGGAAAGGTAAAACAACGAAGCTTTCAGTTTGTCTGTTTTTTTTTTTTTTTTTTGTAAGAAAACCAATATCAGCCAGCGTCCGATGAAAACTTATCTGGTCAGTGATTGCATCGTCGCACACAAGATTCTGGCTCATTTGCCGTATCGTAGTAGCAAAAGTTACGAGACACTTATTTTTAATATAATGTGCAATATAGTAGATATTCTTCAGTACACCACGCATTCATATTTTTTAGTAGTGTCCTGTTGGTATGTCTGCCGTTACAACTGCATACATCAATTACACATTTTTCTTTATTCTGCCATACAACGCGTCGAATTACTAATGCAGTGCAGTGCATCTTGTTGCTTACCCCATTCCCGTTCCCGTATTTACGCCATTGCTGTTATCGTTAATTGTCCCTATTTAGTAAGTATTTATTCCAGGAATAAACTTGGAATACATGAAGCTTGGAATACTTAGGTAACTCGTGACGAGGACAGGCAAAAGGAAAAAATACAAAAAATTAAATGAAGACCTATACAAAAATAAGTTAGGGCTCGTTTATGCCACGAGACCTTCTCGCTCGCCAAAAGCTATTTGCTAGGCAACCGTTATTGATTTACGATTGATTTCCCGTTTCTGTTAAATGATTGCGGTAATAGACAACAAACTAAATGTATTATAAATAATAACACGGACAAAGAACAAAGTGCAACAGTCATTTTAAACATTGCTACAACATTGTTGCCATTTCACGCTATATCCAAAATTTGCTATTCTCGCTGAAAAAACAGCTTCTATAGCAGTGATCAAACGACGGTAGAATAAATAGCTACTCGCAGCGAGAATTCAAAGTCCAACATGGCGTCCATTTCGCAGTTATCGATTCGAAGCCAAACCTTCAAATGCCGGTATTCAGGAATCGGTCCGTCTTCGTGTACTGCAGTAAAAATTGTTTTCTAGTTGTCGTAAATCGACGCTGTCATGTTGCAAGCATCGTACGTCGTGTCGCGAGGCACGAGGAGAAAATTTGCGACCACGTTGTTGCCATGGTTACTACCTTTAGGCAACTTGAAAGCCGCATTCTCCGACAAAGGCGAGAAGCAGCCAGCAGATTTAGTATTGACCAAGTAAAAGCTAGTGAGCGAGAAAATTGCCTTGCGTAAACGCGCCCTTATACCACAAAGCAATACAACACTAGACGAGGACCGCAAATATTGACTTTTCTTCAATGTTTGAAAGCCACGATTTTATAAAAGTGAATGGCACTTTTTCTGCTTGTTGTGTTAACACATTGGTTTGGGAGCATGTTCAACAGTTTGGAGCTATGTGTCATTAGTTGGTCCTGGTATGCTCTTTATTTATTTTTAACATATTTGATGGTTTGTTAGCTTGACTACATGTCCTTGGTGTTTGTACAGGTAGTCTGAAGTACTTGTGCTTGTCATAGTGATGCATAAGGACAGCCTTAACATATTCCTTCCTTTAAGACCACACGTTGCACTTTTTAAAAAGTAGATGTCTTGGAGAATTTTTCTCTTGTGAGTTTTAGCACCCAATTCCTTTCCAACAAATTTCCCTTGACTTTCCGTCTCGGGATATTAAATCTGGAAAGGAGTTTCGTGCTAAAACACCCACATTATAGATGTAACTATAAATAGTTGTGCCCGTGCGCATGCTGCGCACCCCCCTAGCCACCACCCACACATCCCTGCTCCCCCTTCCCCCATACCGCACTCCGTTCCTGCACCCCCATAGTGCGGGTTCTGAATATCTGTCCGCTTCCCTCTGGCACCTCAGGTGTTTGGTCTTTGGTTTTAAAATTATCAAACCGAAGACCGAGCATGTGAATGGCTCCCACATATGGGCTCGCCCCCCCCCCCCCCACACAATTACTTTAACCCCCAATTCCCACACTCCTGCTGCCGCCAGGATTTGCATACGTGTCCCCCCCCCCCGGACACGCTTGCCCGCCTTCCCCTCCCCTCCCCGTGACATTCTCCCTTTGGTGCAGCCCCGGAAAAGTCGCTGGCGTGTGTTTGACTGAAAGCTAAAAAAAAACTCTATCACTGAGAAATCCAGCATTCAGTGAGCAAGTAATCCCATGTTTAAGTTAATCCTTGGAAACAATTCACTTCGGTAGCATGCATTGGCCGCCACACACACTTGCCCTGGCACCCTCTTCCGTACCCCCCCGAAAACGCCGCCCCGTGACATTTCCCCTTTGGTGCAGCCCCGGAAAAGTCGCATGCGTATGTTTGACTGAAGGCTAAAAAAAGCCCTGAGAAATCCAGCATTCAGTAAGCAAGTAGCCCTATGTTTAAGTTAATCCTTTGAAACAATTCACCTCGTACCGTGCGTGGCGACATTGTTGCAAGCAATGATTGTTGCCGATCACTTAAAAACAATTCAACTCCTTTCTGGAAGTAAACATTTAGGAAATAAATGCGCCTTTCCATCGTATCAAGCTGTCAATTTCGAATTAAGAACCAATCGTCATTTGCTTTAAAGTTGTCTGGTTTAGTAGACACGGGTTGTTTTTTTTTTAAAGCTTAAACGCCGACAATGGCACAGTCCACGCGACTAACACTTTGTTGGTGGCTTTGGCACCACAACAATACCCAAAAACGATGCGGCTGGTCTAGTAAGTGGCGCCATCTCTTCAAAGACTTTGGAAAAAGTGTTATAACCCGTACGTGTAGTCCAAGGCCGTCAATAGACGGCGACATGGCAGGTTTGGTAAATGGCGCCATCGCCATCTGTTAGAAGACGTTGGAAAAGTGTCCCAACCCGAATTTGAAGGCGAATCCCGTTAACAGATGGCACTACAGGGTGGGGTACTTGATTGTACGACGGAATGGAGTGGCCGGTGATTTGGCCGCCTGCTGCCTATTATATATGTAGATACAAGCATTGGGTATTATAGCCGATAATCCTTTCGTTTCTTGCAGATGATCTAACAAAAAAACACTTTTGTATCCTATATAGAGACTATTTTCTTCTACTTCAATGCTACATGATTACAATAATTTTACGTAAAGACACAAATAAAAGTACGTAATCGATCGTTAGGTTTAAACCGTTGACAAGTTAAACACAACTTTTTTGAACATTGGTTGTTATTAACACTTTTGTTGCTATATACGTGTGTTTTAAGCATGCATTGCAAACTCAACCTCAGTATTTTATTTAAGCACTAGTCTTGTTTAGAAACAGATACATTCTAAAATGTATTGTTTTTCAGTGTTGGGATTGAAAATTACTCGTCTTTAAAAATTGTAACTTGTTTACACGAAGAAAACAAAAAAGTTGTTTTTTATGCTGTTGAATTCCTTGTCGTGATGTTTCTTGCATTCGTTTCTAGCAATCTCGTAGGATGAGAACCGCAGAAAACGAATTTCAGGTCTGCACTCTCAATTTCAAAATAATTATTACCATTTTCGTAAAATACTACCTATTGTTTGTCGCGTTGAAAGCGGCATTAGTGTCATTATTCTACAGTCCATCTTTTTCTTTATTGCCTTAACGTGACGACATGGACCCCAGAGTACCCGGAGGCAATGCAGTCACCAAACAATACGATGAGCTCACGGTCTGGAGTTTAATGGAGCGACAGATAGGCCTCGGCGTTCCCCCCGACCAACGAGCATGGTGAGTGTGCGCCACGCTCTCGTTTTTACCCTGATCAATGAATGAGTGATTACAACGATTAGGCTGTAAATCAGACGCTTAAGCACCATTATTGAGTTCCGGGCTCAGTAATCGACGGTTGAGAGCTTACAGCTTGGCGTTGGCCCTCAGCAATGGCGCTGACATGAATGGAGAATATTGCAGACAAGTGTAAACGCCTGGGGCAATCGTGACATCTAGCGGCGAAATGCGTCATAACTGAAGTGGAATTTTCTACCAAGCGTCGTAGTTCACGATCGTATTAACGAGATAAAAGTCCGGAACAAACAGAAAGCGAACGAACGAACGAGGATTACGGTTGGGATTACAATAATGGAAGGCTGTTTCACGGAGGATTACACTGACAAATAGTAGTGCTACGGCTAATAAATTATCATGTACATACCTACTCGGCAACAGATAACTAGAATAGAAAGAAAGTAAGACACTTGTGTAACTAGAACAGTAGGGTAAATGCTAGTTTTATTTGGTACAATTTCTACAAAGGCAGTTCTAGTAAATATTAGAGACGGATCAACTTAAGTCCTCGAACTATGGAGAATCCCCCTTGAAGAACACACGGATGAGTAAGGGCGCGTTAACACAACGACACGCCTTTGCATTCTCGCAGCTAGAATTTAATCGCGATGGTAGAGATGTTACGTTGCCATGGTGATAACGCTACCTGGGTTAGCCAAATCCGACATCGTTTGAGCGAATGCTTGCAGTCTTATAATTCGTGACAGTAAGATAACGAATTCCTCGTGACTAAAATAGTTTGCCGAATCGGTTGTAAACTCAATTATTGACTTGTTTTGTTGCGAGCTGGCAGAGCTAAAATCGCCGCCATGTTGGTATTTCAGATAATTTCTAGCTTCTAAGGGTGCGTCTATACTACAAGACCTTCTCCTCGCCGAACGCTATTAGCTAGTCAACCGTTATTTATTTACAGTATAGAGCAGTGACATTTGCCGCCATATTGGCACCAGCATGGGTTTTGGAGGGCATAACTACAAGGTGCACTACATAAAAATGGAGGGAAAAACAACGGGAGAGTGGATTTCTTAGGCTTAAAATAACGTTGTTTTCTCTAACAACAAAAATCGCGCGTTTTAGGTCTAAGAAATCACTCTTCACAGCATCGGCTGCAGTATGACGCCCTTCTGTTTCTCTCTGCAGTGTCCCTTGCAGCTAACCCATTAAGGCTGCAGCATAGAGTTATATACAATAATACTACGTCGTGTCACTGCCCTATTAACAATGAATTTTGAACACTTCTTTGCCACTCTATCATTGATACGGCGCTTTTTCCTGGACGAAAAATTTATTGTTACGATTCAGCATTGTTACGTGGGAAGCATGCCTCATTCGAACTATATATCTACAGCTTAGATACGTGCTCCAACAATGAAAAAATTGTTCTATTTCAACAATGGTGTGGAAAGATGTTTGCACGAACATTGCATGTATATACCAGGAAAGATTAATCCGTATGCATAATTCAGTACAATACTTGAAGTGTTCAAAATTCAATGGCCAATACTGCACCTTTATTCATTTTTTTTTAAAAGGACTTGGGCGTTTTCATAGAATATTCAGTTTAAACTTCATCTAAAACTAAAAACAAAAAAAAACAAAAAAGTATACATTTTAAACAAGGAAAATTGATATGTTTAATATATAAATATATTTTCCACACGCTAATTTAACATTCTCGGTTGCTACAACGGGTGGGGAATCGGGTGAATTGACGTTGGCCTTATAAGCAGGAGAGACATAAAGTATAATCCGTAGAACTCGACGGAGTGTCCTTGATAATATTACCAAGGTCGAGTGTAACGATAGTAGGTCATTCCCCAGCTCATTAAGTCGTTTTCCCGTCGAATTTGCCGAATACCGAATATACAACCGAATGCTCAACTTGCGAAATACCGAATGTACAACCGTATAGTGAAACTGCCAATACTGAATATTCGGCACCAAACAATTTACGTATTCGACCGACTACCGAATTATTCGGTTCTATGCCGAATAATGGCCGAATAGGCCGAATACCGCATTATTCGGCCGAATACTTAACCGAATACTTGTAATTTAAACATATTTGATCATTTTTTTTCTTCTTTTAGAAATGTCAGAAGACAGTTCCTCACAAACCAAAAACTAAATGCTTAGCTAAACGTGCTTACATTCACACAATTGCATAAATTTATACTAAATAATATTCGGCCGAATACCAACAAATCTTAACACTATTCGGCCGAATACCGAATATCACTATTCGGCCGAATACCGAATATCACTATTCGGCCGAATACCGAATATCACTATTCGGCCAAAATCACTATTCGGCCAAAATCACTATTCGGCCGAATACCGAATACTTGAATATTTGGCCGAATAGGCCGAATACCGAATAATTACCGAATATTCGTTGCATCCCTAGTGACGTCACTGGCGCCGGTCTGGTTTGACTTGTGAGCATGTGCGTAAGCTGCTGAGCTGCAATATCAACAGCCAATGGAAAATCAACATACAAAAAGCTCGCAATATATCCCCCCCCCCCCCCCTGAATATTACCGCATATTCCACCTCTCGTTTTGGGTCGCGACCGCATGCGGCCAAATATGAAACGACTGGTCGTAACCATTTCCAGGAATAACCCACATTACAATAACGCAGCATAACCACCATTAAAAATACGCTGATATTAAGTTTTAACGAGATGGATGGATGCAAAAAAAAATATCATTCGTTCTACTATTAGTCTATGCATGTGGCACCTCCGCGTGCAACAGCGTTTTCACGACCGTGCAGCGGTGAAGCTGATGGCTTTTTCAAGCCACGACTAACTGAGGTAGAAATTGCGTGTTTCGTCTCCTTACTCCACGCCGGTTACCGCGTGTGTGCCGGAATGTTGACGCCTTTTATCGTTATGGTAAAATTAGATAATTGCAATGTTAATTCAACTGGCTTGGAGCCGGGAAACAAAACCAACAGCTTCCCTCCTAGCCGACCTTGTGAAAATATGATGCGATCGTTGCAACATGGACACACCCATCATACGTTTATTAGCCGCTGATATAAGGAAGGTTGAAAAAACGTGGGCCAGACACCGATATATGAGGAAATTGCGACTCAAAATTGAAATACCGAATTTCTCTATTTATTTTCTTTCCTTCTGGAAGCATTTTTATAAAAAATCTTTAAGTTTCTGCAAATGAACTGTGGTCATGTCGTAGACAAGCTGGTTTGAGTATCAACCTTGCTCTTTGCTAGTAACATCTATCAAAATAATTTTCTTCCATTAATGCTTCAATTTTTATCCCCCACGAAAATAACGCAAGTTTAGCAATACACAACAACGACAGCTATACTTATTTTTTCTTCAACTTGTTGGCGTGTACTGGGGTTCCGCTTCGCCGACTCTTTCCACCCTCTACTTACCTTGTGCCTCAAGCCTCCTTTTGGATGTCCATTGTCCATTTTCCAAGACCAATGGGTCGACCAAGGCCTCGGGCTAAGCTCCAGGCGTTCTCGTACATCCGGCGTGGTTAGTGGTCAAAACTCCAGGCACGCAAGATGCTGTTGAACAGCTAACTTTAAGTGACTTATATCTGCCTGGAATAAAATTATATTGCACGTCAGTATTTAGCACACAAACTGATGTTGTAAATTCACTGAAGAACTCGTGTAAGCTTTATGGTCTCCTTGGAAAAACATATAGGGTACTACAACTGGTAAACCTGGAAATTGGGAAATTTCCCGAAGGCTTGTGGTCTATGAAGTCATTTAGATACTCAAGTGGATGACAACCCTGGGCACGAAAGTGACGAAATCAAACACTTCGGAAATTAGCATTTGGGTGGAGAAACTTTGTGCAAGCGTTAGGGCGTTGTACACGAAGTCGTTGTTTCGAATCCGAGTCACGTGAATTCAAAAAAGCGTAACTGCACAATGATGGACTTCCATATCGGATTTCCAAATTTACGCTCAATGCGACTCAGGGGCCGCAATTGCCACTTATGAGTACTCCGTCATCGTAATTCTGGGCATATTTTATGACCTTGATATCCTCGTAACAAGGGCATCTATTCACACAATTGTTTAATATGTTAGTATGCATGCTGCAATCCACCTTTTAACACTGGTCGATAATATTTTAAGAATTCGGTTTACAGATAACCTTAAGCTTTCATTTCATTGCCAGACGGTTTATGCAGCAGCATTTCGAATGCTGACTATTGTTAACAGATGTTTTACCTCTGGGCACACTCCTAATAAGATCTGGGCTTTTAAGACTTTTGTCCGTCCCATATTGGAATAAGCTACCCCAGTATGGTTTCCATACCTTCTCAAGGACATCGACTTGATCACCGGCCAACGTGAGTTAAACTACAAGGATTGCAGCCGGATGACCTTTGGAGATCCGCAGGCTTAGATTTTCGATCTCTCTACACACAAACACACATGCAACCAGGGGCCACCGGTGGAAATTGAGGGCCGTGGGCTCGCATCTTGAATGTTGCAAAAACTTTTTTTTCTGTCCGCTGAAACAGTTAATATGGGCACTGTATCTGGATTACGTAGAATGTTGTAAACTCAATCTTTTGAAAAAATTTTGAAGAGGTTTTGATGAGGCATAAAACCATTCGTTGTTGTGACCGCTTTTTTTATTTAAAAAAAAAATCCTTCTCCCACGATCCAACCCATCCGGCAGCCCTCCACATGAATGTGGTAAATTGCTATATTATTATTATTATTATTATTATATAATAAAGAATCCTTGAGATATTCCTAAAAAAAAAACAAAAAAAGCAATATATTCAGGCTGTAGAGGGATTTGAACCAGCATTCTCTTGGTTTGAATACGGCAACGTTAACCACTGGGCTGTTCTTGCCCGCATTGCTGGGGGGGCAGAGGGTTAAGAAAGATGTTAATTTATAAGTTGTTTCCGTTTACTTTCAGTACAGTCTGCTATTACCCTTAATACAGCGCTCTGCTAGCTAAATAGCTGGTTGACTTTCCAGACTCCTAAAAATATTTCAGTAATATATTTACTTTCTGTTACGGCTAAGGTTAGCTATTTTGGGAAGTTGAACCCCAAAAAAGGAAATTGCAATGCAAAGAACTGTTTCTAAATTCAAATACGAGTTATAATTGAACGCTGACATCATCGGGCACTGTTGCAATGCAACTGTTTAAAGTAGATGGTATCAAGCACTCTCGCTTGCTGCGTAGGTCACGTGACTGCTCTGACACGCCCACTTGTGGCCGTACTCTTCCATTGTTGCAGCCACAGTGAATTAATAGCGTGATAACAACACGTGTCCGTGCCTGCTTGTACTCCTAGTCTAAACTCCGCTAGACCGCATGATACCATAGGTGATGTCACAATTGTATCACGTGGAATGTGCAGTGTTACATTTGCCTGCTGTTGTTACGCTGGGTACGAACGGGCGCCTCCTGTACGCATTAAGGTGATTACTCCAAGTTGACACGCTGGGAGGTCGTGGCTCTAACTGATTCCACCAACACGTGCCGATGATCACTGCCAGTGCGGTTTCCAAGGCTTGTCTCCCTTGGTAGAGTTCCCTAGGATCCCTTCCTAGCTATAACTTATTCGGCCCGTCTTCAAGAAACAGAAGTATACTCGTTGTGGAAGCGATTGACTGGCTAGGCCGAGAAAAATTTTATGCAATAATTTTACAGTCTGGACTTAACGTGGAATTAAACAACAAACCACAACTTTTTCGGTTTCACAAACTTGTAGGACAGTTCACCCGTGGACTTATTGTCTCGACGTTCAACCTCTCCACATAGTCTGCGTGCGTAGACAGATAGGACTGAGCGGTAGGACTAGAAGCAGGACGAATGAGGAAAACCGATATTCGAATATTCGCAAAAAAAAATAAAAATCGCGGATTTGAATAAGGGCACGTATACGCAACCACTCGCTTTTGCATTCTCGCAGCTAGACGCTAGAAATCACCTCAAATTCCAACATGGCGGCGGTTTGATGTCTGCCACCTCGCAACGAAAACAGCAAATAACGTGAGTTCAGAAGTGTTTGGGAAAATTGTTTCGTCATGAGGAATTCTTTATATTATTGGCACGGATTATAAGACTGCAAGTGTTTACTCAAACGATGTCGGATTTAGCTAACCCATTTAGCTTTGTTACCATAGCAATGTCGCCTTTGCCATCGCGATGGAGTTCTAGCTGCGAGAATGCAAAAGCGAGTCGCTGCGTAAACGCGCCGTAAGCCTATTCTCAAAGCACGAAAAATCATTCAGTCTCACAGTGGTACAACAAATTTGGAAGCGCAGGCTCGTTGCCTTGTGGGTATTTCCTCAAAAGAACAGCAACCATTCCCGCAGTGCAAGTCGCACTGCCATCTACCGACAAAATAAATAAACTGGTTCAGTGGCCAACGAAGGTAAATGAACTTCCTCACCCCGAATTTTATCTTCATTCAACCATGGTGGAGCTAAATTTATTTATTGTTCGGCGAAAGCTACAATTTTTCTTTTTTACCAAGAAATTCAAAATTTCACATTGATTCACCAATTTGATCAATTTTTCGCATTTTCCATACCTTTACTGGAGAGCTGACATCTTTTTTACAGCAGGCCTTGTAACAGCGAATGGTTCACTTCTCAGTATTTCTGACGTATTTGTGATTTCCGAGAACTGATAACTTTGGCGGTTTCTTGGAAATCGGACTCTCTGGGTACATTTCTCCCTTATATAAGGCGAACTCATGCGCGGCTTGACCTCTTTCGTCTGGCCATCATCTAGCATAGGTTAGCTCTAATATTAACTACTTTGATCAAATGGAAGACAACACTCCAGTTAGCGCTGGGATGTGGGTGCGTTATATCTCCGTCCTTGGAAGTATTTTAGTATTGTTAGATCTTCTAGCATCTAGGCCACACATCCAACGCTGAGATACCAACAGTTGAAAACCAATTTTTTTTTTTTATTCTTTAGATGGTAGGTTCATTTTAAAGTACAGTACACAAATTAGTCGAGTTGGGTGTTGTGATACTTATTTCTTGCACTTGAGACAACTATTCTAAGCAACATTATGACGTGCCAAAGACTCTCTTGGATAGTTGACAAATGAAGGTGACCTATACTCACGGTTATAACAATAATATAGACCAATATTATATTTTAGCTGATTCCCACAAGTGCAAGCAAAATATTTTACTAGGGAGCATGAAATGAATATGAAGCCGAGGGGTGCCCCCCCCCCCCACCCCGACTTGTAGACGCATTGAACGGCTGTGGTGTAATGTATGTCTGCGGCGTTAGGCCTAACCTATAGCGTTGGGTGATGGAACGGTTTTTACCGTTCTCCGAGAAATTCCAGTGGCAATGCTGGCCTCTTGAAATTGTTGTTTCACTATCCGTTTTGAGTCCTGAGCCTTGATGTATTTGAAGACATTCAAAACAATCTCCCTAACCTGTGGGCTCAGCGGGTTTTTCACGTCGGGAAAGCGATGATGCGAGCGAAACGGCAGCCATATTGGTTCGTCTGCTCGAAAAGAAATAATTGTGCCATGCATGATCAAGATTTCCTATATATGTATAAGACGTTACCGCTCGGTTTCACGTAGCATGCTAGACGCGTCGTCCAAGCGTTGCACTGAAGTGAAAGCACGAAGAACGAAACACCCCAATCGTAGCATTGATTAGTGTTAGCGCGACGCACAAAAACGTGGTAATCCTTTCATTATTAGATTTGCCGGTGTTGCAACACTAAACGAACATTATTTTAGGTAATGGTGACTATTCTTGAAGTCTTCGGACGATTTACTGCTACGTCAAAGGGTCGTTTAACACATTTTTAATGAGAATAGAAAACTCCGTATCGTATTATGCATTACAATACACACGGTTCATCACGGTGTACGTACATTGGTTCTTCTTTTGTTAAAAATTCTGAAATTAAATTCTGGTTTTGTCGTCGAGTGAACAAAGAGGTACGTAGGATGAAGCCATTGTTGTTAAACTTTAATTTGGTGTCAACGCAGTGTTTTAAGTTTAAAATCCGCGTATCGCGCGTCACGAGTACCTTTCACAGTTCAGTCCGCATGCTAGAGCAGTTCATATTCGGGGTGTTCGCAGCGCGACTGGTGGCAGAATCGGCGGCTAACTGGACGACGCGTCGAATTTCTAACGTTAAGCCTTTTATACATCCAGGAAGTCTTGGCATGATCAGTCCATTTTCCGAAAATCTACGCGAATGGCCAACCAGACCGAAAAATAGTGTAACTTCTGAGATTGGGCACTTTTGGCATCATTTGTGGTGTACCATATATTTTCGCGTATCTTCATATTTCATCCTGTCGTTTCGAGCCGTAATACCTTAAATTATAAAGCTATCTAGATACCACACCCTACCTCTTCCAAGCCCACGCGGGCCCCTGGCGGTAGCTGTGGCTACATAAAACCTCTCATGTTGCTTTTGCCTCCGCTCTGCTTCGCACGTAAAGCATGAGTAGAAGCGTTAATAGCCGCAACTACCGCTTGGGTCCCGTGTAGACTAGAAAGAGATAAGGGGTGGTACCTGGATAACTCTAATCATCCTCCTAACGCTCTTCAATCCGAACGGAACTTTTTTAGTAGTTATTTGGAATCCTATATGTATCACGATAGCGACTTAATTCACCTACCTGCGAATCCTGTTGTTTTATTTATTAAAAAAAAAAATTATTTAAACCTGTTAAAACGCTACACACAGCCATAGTGAGG
>JAHWFP010140527.1:25413-40933 GCA_023313725.1 Lithobius niger | reverse complement strand
TTGAGGGGGGGGTGGAGGGGGGGATGCAACTACTGGTGATATTAAAACTGCAATAAATAGGAAAATGTCAATTTCCGAATGATGCCTGTGTTGTTTTAATTTTGAGAACTTATTTTTAAAACAAAGCCTACAATAATTTTAAAAGCATTTGAACCATTTTTCGACTGCTCGATCAGGGTTCAAATTGGAGAATAAAGGGCCTTGCACTAATTCTCATTAATGCACACACAACATCAACGTTCAGAGAGGCTTTCCACTCACCACAGCAACAACAAACGGCAACAGAAAAAATAAATTCGAATTTGGCGATTTTCTCAGTGGGACTTTGCTCCTAAAAAGCAGCCAAGTCCCACTGAGAAAATCGCCAAATTCCAATTGGTTTTTGCGTTGACGTTTCTTGTTGCTATTGTGAACAGGAATCTGGGCTTGGCCTGAAGAAGGTGGCAGAAAATTGGCCTGTGATTGACAGTTACGAACTTTTCGGTGTTGCATATTTTTATTGCGAGTATTTTCCCTAAAACCAAAGTAAAACAGCAGTGATGTCGTTCTATAAGATTTCCACTCACTGTTTATCTGTTTCATTACGCTGAACACTTTCGACAGCTGATGTGAAAAATTATTTTTTCCCCCCGACTTTTTTTTTAAATTCCCTGAGAATCTGAAGATTTTACTTTCAAAGCAAACGAAGAAAAAATAATGCCTTTCGTTATTAAAGATTTTTTAACCATGTTAAGTTGTGTATTTTTGCATGCTACTTGATTACAACCTCAAGGCAAACAGGGCCAAGAGCATAGGCAAGCCTCATGGCAATTGCAAGCTAGCTCGTGGCATTTGCCACGGGTGCCACGAGCTATTTCGAGCCCTGACTGGACACTGCAGTCTTGCATGCTGGGATAGGAAAATTGCTGCATTAATGGATATCATTGAAGCCATAAAGTAGGAAAACTTAGTGTGTCCTGCTTACACATGTGAAGACCGGTAATCAGCGATTACAGTAGTTAATAGATGACATGTCGGAAAACTTGCACTACAATTGGAGAACAAAACACTTTCAAGACAACATGTGTCAAGGAACAAAACAGTCTCCAATTATGGTTTAGTGAAAGTTTTCAGCAAAAACTCCGTAACTTACTGTGAAACACTATTATCAATTCAAAAAATTCACTCTACACTCACAAACGCACACTTTCACACCAAAAATAGTCCACTATCGGCAAATTTTCAATCACTTTCTGTAATTCAAACCTGCTCTCGTATTCCGTAGGTCGTTCAGTACAGCGCTTCCCTCCTGCATCCAGTGGGCCGTTCCTTACTCGCTACCTTTCACTCAACATCGAGCTTCTCTCGTTAGTCCTTCCCAATCAGGTGTGTTACATTTGGATACGATGGGCATTGGACATTCATAAGCAAGATCTGTTTGCTTTCAGACACTTTAATCGTAATCGACTCGGATCTCGACTCTCATCTCGGATGGTTGTTCCGTTCTGAGTTCGATTTTAGTGTCACCGATTTGCTTCACTCCACGTCATGCTGCTTTTCCGTGCAATGGACTGCAATGCCGTTGCCAACTGCTGTATTCCTTACATTCCCCATACCGTATTTACCCAGTTAGAAGGTAGTCGAAAATTTACAATAGTGAATAGTGGAACTTGGACGATTTTTGGTTTTGCGTAAGTGATTGTCTGTAATATGAACTTGAACACAAGTAAATTTACCGAATTGACAGTATTTTTGGTGAAACATAATTTTTTCAAATTGACATCTTAACGGGACTACAGATCGACCCAAAAAATAAATGTACACGCAACGTATGCCATTACCAGAATGAAATTTTGAGGGAAATGGTACGGAATGCACTGGATAATGCTAACCCCATCACTTCTCTCCTCTACTCAAGTTAGTTTGGCGCGTATTGTGCTCCATACACAATTTTAAAAACATGAGTTTTGCTGCAGAGAAGCAAAAATTCCTGACGGCAAGGCTGGGGCGGATCTGGTTGGCCTGGGCCCACCTGGAAATGATTACAAGGGGGCCACAGATAGCAAATTGTGAGGTTGGTCGGGAGAGGGAGTTTTCTACAAAATAAAAATTCCAAGTAAAAAACAAAATATAACTGTCGATCTGAACCATTTTGAACATGATTTGTGCAGTTTTACAATCATTCTTACTATAATTAAAATGACAGCCCTTGTGATGCCTCGTGCTCAATCACTCATGTAGATTGTGGCATGAAAAGACCCTAGAAATTTCCGACGGGAACTACCTAGGAAAATTCTCTCTCTCGCCTTCTGGTACCATGGCATCATCTGAGAGCGCAACAAAACTCCTTAGTAATTAAAAACATAAATTTTAAAATACAATTAAAATTGGTTTTTACTATTCTAAAAATATTTACCTTAATTTCTCATGCTTAAATCACTAACTTAAGCTTCTCCGCTCAAACACCCACTTAAAACCTTCTTTTAAAATCCTCTGACAGAGTTGTCATCAGCTCCTGCCTGGCAAGCTCTCTTCCTCACCCCCCGAGGTAGACGCCATTTTGGATTCCACATCACTTCTTATGTGAACAATTTAGAAGGGTTAGGCAATTGATGACAAAGAGGGAATGGGTGGAAAATTGCCAATTTTGTTACGACGTAATACTTTTATGCTCCTTTGGAAGAAATTTGCAGGAAGAGGACTTAGTTTGTTCAATGTTTTTTTCTGTGGAGGGCGAGGATGTTTTGGCTGAGCGCTTGATCATAGCGTAAAATCAACAGGGGGGACAGTGAGGAAGTGCGAAGGGGTTTAATGGCCGAGTATACCTGCTCATCATCAGATCATTTAAAGGTGTCTTACGACGTCGACTGAAACAGGCATTTAAACCCAACATCCCCATTGCATGGCGACTGAGCACGGGATTGACTGGAAGCAGACGAAGACACTGATTAGGTCAAATTGCACGAGAGATCCACATCTCAAGTGTTTTGAATCTCTTATCACTTACTTCTTTTTAACACAGTACCAAAAGTGTTCCAGTTACTCTAAAGCAAATTTTCGAATGCCTATACTGGCATTCTTCCTCAGGCTTGGGCAATGAGACGCACACGCACCAACAGTCCTACTTCCACACCGAACGCGACGATTCAAACTCTCCCCCCCCCCCCAACTTTTCATCAATGTATCAACTTTCCAGGTTGCTGCTGTCATGCTCCGTGTGTGTCGCTGTTGTAATAGGGAGAAACTTCTTCCACTTCGTCTCCAGTTTTTCACTCAGTTCAGGGGTCACAATTTTATTATTCTGCAGAAATGCAGGGTCTTGGTCGTTCATAAGTTGCACTGTTTTATCCTGGCAGTGTTGGATAGCAATTGCCTCCAAGGCACGGAGGTATGCCTCTTTGAATGTGTTGGATTTAAGCATCACTCTTGTCCCTTCCTAGTCAATCTCGTGCCTCGTTCTCAGTCTGTGGATGGCAATTGCGCTTATTTTGTCTCTCTTAGAGGTGGCTTTCGCGTGCTCATTGACCCTTATGCTAACTTTTCTCTTCGTTTCACCGACATAACCAAGAGGGCAGTCACTACACGGTATCCAATAGACTGCCCCCGATGTAGTGGGCAGCTTTCCCTCATCGTAGATCTGTTTTTCTTCTTCACCATCACTCTCGTCAACATTCTCTTCTTCACTCTCCTCCTCTTTTTTCCATCTACCCTTTCCACTTCTCTCGTATTCTTCGTCTTACTCCTAGCCTGGTCATGGTGTTCCACTTGCGTTGCGGTTATAGCTAGTCTCTCATCCTGTACTGGCTCTGGTCTCCGATTTTCGGGTTGTCGTTCATCCAGGATTTTCTTCCCGAGAAGCTTCCGAATATTCTGGGGATTGCGGAATGCACAATGTATTCCTATTTTACTGAGAGCCCTCTTAACCCGCTCACTACTTCCAGGCATGTAAGTCACAACCTTCTTGGGGCTATCTCCAGCGTGTTTCTCTCTAACTTTCTTTCTGAGGGGGTCCTTCCAAGCTTTCGCTCTTTTTATTGCTTCACTGATAGCCCGTGCGGGGTATCCAATCGCCAAGTATTTTCTTTCGCTTTCTTGAACCAGCTTTCACCCTCTTTTACCTTCATGATCCTGCTCCTGAATTCTCATCATCTCGCCTTTCGTTACAGCTAGGAGTTGGGATTTCGGGTGTCCCGAGAAGAACGCTATTCCTCTTTCGGTTTGTGCAAGTTTTTCGTACGGTTTCCACTTCAATTTTCCATCCACTCCTCTTTGAATCATGGCGTCCAAGAAGGGAAGACTTCCTTCCGGCTCATCCTCGGAAGTGAAGCTCAAATCCGTAGACCATCCATTCAAGGTCTTTTCAGCAGAGTCCATTTCTTTGACCCTCCCAGCTGGCTGCGAGTTAATGAATCATCAATATACATAACCCACAGCTTGAGCGATGGGTGGTGATGGAGCACGTGTTCGTCTAAGCTCTGCAAAACGATCTCAGCGATCCTAGGGGACGAGGAGTATCCCATTGGGGTATCTCCAATCTGCCAATATGTAACACCTCGAAAGTCTACATAGATATTTGCCAGAAGTAGTTTGAGCAGTCTCCTATCAAGCTCATACTTTTCTTTCTTCACTTTGTTCCTCTCTGCGGCCTAGTCGAATTTTTCTAGAATAGGGTGGTACGAAAGACTCGGGAACAATGCCGCAATGTCAAAAGATCTCAGCCTGTCTTGTTCGTCAAGCTTAATGCCTTCTAGCCTCCGTAGAAAATCCGAAGTGCTGCTTAATGCATACTCACCCCAAATGTATTTCTGGAGCCGGGGTGCTAGGAACCAGTCCACCTGTTGGGCCGGACCTCCTTAGCGGAGGTGATCATACGCATGGGGAACCCTAGCTTATGGACCTTTACTCGGCCAAAAATCCCTGGTAGTCTTGAACCCGGTTTTGGTTTGAGCCTCTCCCCCTCTGATTTGGTCAGCTTGTCATTTCTGGTCTAACTAAAGGATTTTAATCTCATCTTTACTTGGTACACGCTAGAAAAGGTTAAACACAAAGGGGTGAGGTTGAAGGATCCTTCCGTGCTGATTCCTTTCTTGTAATATCGGCCGAACGCCCCCTCTCGCATCTATAATACTGTCAACGTACGCGGTCGGCTTCCCTGTATAGTTTTCTCGATCGGTAGTTTCAGTTTCAGTACCGGTGACGCTGTCACTATCGGCCACACTTCCTCTCTCTTCATTCAGATAAACTTCGTTGCGTTCACCAGCCGGTGTAAACGTTCTCCTAGATTACGAAGTAGGGCTAATTCCTAATTTATGCAGCTTCTTGAGATGGAGATTCTGCACAGTAATTTAAAATTGTCGGTCAACATTAGCTTTCACTTGCTTCCTAATACGATCAACTAAACTTTGCCTAATTAGATCTCCAGCTCCCCTTCCACAATCTCGCATTGCACTTTCAGTCTATTGAGTCTTCTGTGGCACTCTGCTATTCGTTCTATCACAAACAACCGAGTCGCGTGGAGCGCAATTTTCTTTCCCCCAACGATGTCAGATTTCGGCTTTACTTTCATCAACGCTGTGTATATTCCTTCCCTCTTGCAGGCCAAGTTGAACTTCAAGTGATATTCGAATCTCATCATCGTATTACGTGTTTTCTCCAGCAGTCTCACAGTTTGTAGTGTAGCTGTTTCCATCATTTCTAAGATTTTGACATTGCGGCATTGTTCCCGAGCCTTTTGCACCACCTTATTCTAGAAAAATTTGACGAGGTCGCAGAGAGGAACAAAGTGAAGAAAGAAGAATATAAGCTTGAAAGGAGACTGCTCAAACTACTTCTGGCAAACATCTACGTAGAGTTTCGAGGTGTTACGTATTGGCAGATTGCAGGTACCCCAATGAGATACTACTCGTCCCCTAGGATCACCGAGATCGTTTTCAGAGCTTAGACGAACACGTGCTCCATCACCACCCATCGCTCAAGCTGTGGGTTAGGTATATTGATGATTCATTCACAGCTGGGAGGATCGAAGAAATGGACTCTGCTGAAAAGACCTTGAATGGATGGTCTACGGATTTGAGCTTCACCTCCGAGATGAGCAGGAAGGAAGTCTCCCCTTCTTGGACATCATGATTTAAAGAGGAGTGGATGGAAAACTGAAGTGGAAACCGTACGAAAAACCTACACAGACCGAAAGAGGAATAGTGTTCTACTCGCGACACCCGAAATCCAAACTCCTGGCTGTAACGAAAGGCGAGATGATGAGAATTAGGAGCAGGATCATGGAGGTAAAAGCTGGTTCAAGAAAGCGAAAAAAAAATACTTGGCGATGAGACACCCCGCTCGGGCTATCAACGAAGCATTAAAAAAAGCAAAAGCCTGGAAGGACACCCTCAGAAAGAAAGTTTAAAGAGAAAAACGCTGGAGATAGCCCCATGGAGGTTTTGACTTGCATGCCTGGAAGTAGTGAGCGGGTTAAAAGGGCTCTCGGTAAAATAGGAACACATTGCATATTCCGCAATCCCCAGAATATTCGGAAGCTTCTCGGGAAGAAAATCCTGGATGAAAGACAACCCGAAAATAGGACACCACAGCCAGAACAGCATGAACCAGAACAAGAAGAGAGACTAGCTATAACCACAACGCAAGTGGAACACCATTACCAGACCAGGAGTAAGACGAAGAGTACGAGAGAAGTGAAAAGGGTACACGGAGAAAAAGAGGAGGAAAGTGAGAAGAGTGAAGAAGAGAATGTTGACGAGAGTGATGGTTAAGAAGAAAAACAGATATACGATGAGGGAAAGCTGCCCACTACATTTGGGGCAGTCTATTGGATACCGTGTAGTGACTGCCATCTTGGTTATGTCGTTGAAACTAAGAGAAAAGTTAGCATACGGGTCAAGGAGCATGCGAAAGCCACCTCTAAGAGAGACAAAAGAAGCGCAATTGCCATCCACAGACTGAGAACGAAGCACGAGATTGACTGGGAAGGAACAACAGTGATGCTTAAATCCAACACATTCAAAGAGGCATACCTCTGCGCCTTGGAGGCAATTGCTATCCAACACTGCCAGGATAAAACAGTGCAACTTACGAACGACCAAGACCCTGCATTTAAGCAGATTAATAAAATTGTGACCCCCGAACTGAGTGAAAAACTAGAGACGAAGTGGAAGAAGTTTCTCCCTATTACAACAACGACATACACAGAGCTTGACAGCAGCATCCTGGAAAGTGGATACATTGATGGAAAGGTGGTGGGGGGGGGGGGGGGGGAGGGGAAGTTGAATCAGCGCGTTCGGTGTAGAAGTAGGAGAGTTGGTGCGTGGGCGTCTCATTACCCAAGCCTGAGGAAGAATGCCAGTACAGGCATTCGAAAATTTGCTCGTTTGGAGTGACTGGAACACCTTTGGTACAGCGTTAAAAAGAAGTGATAATGAACGAAAACCGAAGTAAATCATCCGTACCATTCAGGGCCGGATTAAGCTCTTGCCGCCTGTAGGCCCAACCATATTGCGGCTCTTAAAAGCCCCCAAAACTTCTCCCCCTTTCCCACAACCTTTCTTAATTTGTATGTCTTTAACAATCCACGGACAATTGGCAAGGCAGTATACCTTGGTTACTAAAGCAAAGTAATTAAAAATAACCCATTTCCGTTGCCTTTTGGACTTAAATTTCGCAAGATACCTGAACGAAGAATTAAAGCGAGATATACAGATGGAGGGACTGTTAGTGGTACTGATTTTCAAACGGATATTATAATGCTGATCTGAAGCATGACTAATTTAGATGTCTTGCCGCCCCAAAAAAGTGCCGCTATAGGCCCGGGCCTCATGGGCCTACTTAGAAATCCGGCCCTGGTACCATTGGTATTTAAAGTGTCTTGAATTTATTGCAATTCAAGAGCATGAGAAGAAAAATGTGCAACTAATGAACATTCAAGGCCCATCATTTCCTAGAGATAAGCCCAAACTCCACTTACGCGAGACCAGTCAGCTAGCAAGTAAAGCGAGACCAAAGCTGCAAAGCGTGGCCTAGCGCAGCAAACTCCATATACACGAGCTACAACGTCTCGCGCGCTTCTACTCGGCCCAGACTCTTTCAACTAGCGAGACCAACTCGCTCGGCTCGCTCTGTTGGCAGCCAATCAGGAAGGGGGAGTTGATGACGTATCAGGCAAGATGGCGTCATAAACATGCCGTTGTGTATCCCTGTACTCGATCGGTTTGTCACTCAGTTTAGCTAAATATTTTAATTGTTTGACAAACAAAATGAATCGGCACGTAGATAGGAATGCATTTAATAATCGGGGCCATGAAATGGCAGGCAGACAAGGTTCAAATCGTGCTATTGTTAGTCTCCGATCAAAACAGGCCACAGACCGCAGAGCTAAATCACCGCTAGAAACGATCTTTCATTTCTCACGAAAGTTGGGAAACTTGCGTTCGTTATGAAAAACTACAGAATAATCCACTGATTCCGAAAATGCTATTGTATGAATCTGAAAGTCTTGCAGTAATTAGCTATCAGCAAAAATATGCATTCATTTTAGAGCCACTCAGTCACGCTAGTGTACCGCAGTGTAGCAAAGTGGCTTGAAAGCTCGCTTGAATGGAATTTGAGGAGCGAGTAGCGAGAGCTAATCGGGAGGGTCGGCGAGGAAAACGGCACGCTAGTCCGTGTAGCGTGGCTAGCTTGCTTGCTGGTCTCGTTCAAATGGAGTTGGGGCTTAAAGCATTTAGTGAGCAGCAATCTGGCATGTCGACTTCATTGTCAGTGGAGAATAGGAACGAACGATCTTGGCCCGCAACACTAATACAGGAGGCAACGTTGCCAGCCAAATTCAAATGCGATAGTTCGTCGAACTGGAGTGGAAAATGTAGAAAGTCATCCTTGAGGCCAAAAGAACAAAGCAGCTACCTAAAATTCACGGGACAAACCTGTTGTGTTGATTGTGTATTTCCGGAATTTTTTCTGAGGTTTGAGGTAAGACCCCCGCCACCTCAATGTAAAAAGGCGTATTCGGAACCCTCCGGTTGTCATCGTATCCACTGCAACAAAATGTACCGACTAGGGATGGCACGACACAATTTTTTTATCACGATAAAATTTTTAGAATTATCGTGATAATCGATAATATCTTGATAAAGCCTTTTCAGGTTGGAATAACCAATTTAATTTTGTTACTTTAAAAAAGACCTGGCTGAAGCCTACAGTGCAACCTTCAGGAATGTGAACTGTGTGGCACTCGTCATTTGGCCAGTAGACACGAAAATGCACTTGCCATTGTCCATTGCTTCGTTACCACTTACCATGTAGAAACAATTTAACAGTTGTGCTACTATTTAATACTTAGATATTGTTTGCATTAAACTAACTCCAATCTGCTAAAGTGGATAACAACAGTAATGTACACTTGGTTGGAGAGGAGAGCCCTTGTAATTCCTCACGCAATGCCACGAACCGCTTGTTTCTAGCTATTTTAGTTTCCAAGATATGACAATTTAAGCATTGGGGTTAGCACGATAATTCGATAAATCAGAAAAAGCGCGATACGATAATCGACGAAATTTTTTTTTGCAAATCGATATTAGGCTATCTATTATCGTGCCACCCCTAGTACCATCCTCACTAAACATCGTGGTGTGAAGAACAAACAATGACATAACCGCCCCCGTGTCTTTTTCTGCCATTTGAGTTTCGAGGTCAGCAATGCGACCATATTTAGTTTAAACCTGGGCATTGTTTTGTTTGTCTTTAAGGTACGTGATGTATTATTGTGGGGAAAATTGTTGTACGCTCGCCTCTTGTTCAATCGCTGTGCATGTGCCATGTTTGTTTAGATCTCCGGTTGTTGCCTGACCTCTCTGCCATACTCCCGTTTTACTAGACATTTGCCTGTCCCTTTATGGTTCTGGAGGGTGCTAGGAACACTATTTTGTTTTTTTACATACAGCCTGAAAAAGGGTGAATATGGGGACCACTTCATTCAACTCAGATTCGTACGTTCGATATTTAAATGCTAGTTCTATCTTTTGCATTTTTTTGACCAAATTTGACTTGGAATACGGACAATTTACTTTGGTTTTCGTTCATTTTTACTTACTTTTGTAACGAAGCACCAAAAGTGTTCCATTTTCTCCAAACTAGCAAATTGTCGAATGCCTATAGGCTACATACTGGCTTTCTTCCTTAGGCTTGGGCAACGAAGACGCACACGCCCAAGCCTGCGGAAGAATGCCAATATAGGCATTCGAAAATTTGCTAGTTTGAAGAAACTGGCACTTTTGGTACTGCGTTACAACAGTAAGTGAAAAGTTTAAGGTAGTCAGCATAGTGCATCATGGCTACGCTAGGCTGAACGTAAGTTGAAAATTTGTTTCAAAAAATTCGAAACATGGGATGAACTTTTTTGGAATCGGGATTGAATTTTGGATCCAGAAAAGCGGTCCCTATTTGCACTTTTTTCCAATAACTCTCTTTAATTACTTAGAAAAAATTCTGGACCACCCCGTATAGATCAGTAGTGTGCGTACGTATTTCAAATTTATGCGCTCTTTGTACGTGATCGTAAGTTTTTTGTTGCTGTCGAGTGTTTCTGATGAAGGTGGACGAGCCGCTACTTCAGACTTTGTTTTATAGAACTCCTCGAATTTAAGAGGACAGTGTTCCTGTTCTGTTGTGGTTAAGCATAGCTTTTTCTGATTAGTAGGACCTTACCTTTGCACGAAACATGCCTTTTAACTTCTTTCAGCCGAGATACGCCTATGAAAATGTAGTACTCTAGCTATGTTGTAGTTGGGACTAATACTTTAAAAGATTACCAGAACCAAGAATGGATAGCCTAAAGTTCTTGCCAGAACTAAGCTGTGTAATGCGAAAATGTAGCATTCTAGCTATGTTGGGGCTAGTACCGATTTCACAGTACTAAATTCTTCTCGCGCTGGGCAGCTCGTTTCACTTTTCATATTCAGTAATTCTTAGCAGCCGTATTTTATTTAGTTATTTAACGATTGCAACGCCAAAAAGAACAATAAATGCAATGTCTGTCGAAAGACACAAAATTTCAAGACAAATACACGAAAAAACAAGCAAAATAATAAAATGAATGTTTGACAGTCTTTTCTCAACTTTGTACCAAAGGATAAATCACTTAATCACCAATAAAAAAAGCCATTTCATAGCTCAAGTCATTCCAGTCAATGATGGTGCGCGGGAAAACAGACCCCACCAGCACGTCTTTGTTGTACTGGTAGCGCTTGATCTTTCTGGCATGATCATGCCTAGCCTACCCACAAAATCCGGGGTGGCACAAAAAACAGAAGGATCCAGAAGAGTGCAGCCGTTGAAAATACGGAAAAAGACTTGCAATTGCTGCATCTAGTGGGAGGTTGAGTCATGCAGTCCTTATCCCATAATATTAGGATGCGCAGGGGAGCAGCACGAGGAAGAAAGGTCTTTTGTGTGGGTAGAAGGGATAATTCCCTGGCGCGCGCCAGCACGCTTTGCCATAGCGTCCAAGCTGGCTCGCAAATAAGCGGCCGGCTCGATGCGAATTTAGTAGTGTGAAATCAGTACAACTACTTACATTACCAGAACCAAGAATTGTTAAATTCTTGCCAAAACTAATCTGTGTAACGTTCGACTATCTGCGTAAAGCGATCAGCGCTAGAATTGAAATACCACAAAATCTGACCTACTTCAAGACATGATCATAAAAAAAAATGGGGGGGGGGGGGCTTACTATGTCATGTTGCATGGATTAGAAGGTATACCTGTCATTCACTACACATCCAAACACTTTGAAACCCAACATCTCACCAGGCAATCAATGTTACCAACGAAACGTGAATAAGGACAATTACGGTAATTGTAGCAATATGCGGGCAAGTTGCCCAAAGCGCGCATATCGGGAACAAAAATCCGCCCCAAAATAATTATGAAGCTACATTGAACTTTGGAAGAGGCGAGGGTGGGCTCTTCGCTCATAAGGCAATCGACAAAAGCCTGCCCGAATTAGACTAGTTTCCCGACAAGATTTAAGAATAAAGAGGAAGCTATCAAACGAAACGAGTTCGATCCACGTGTCATTTCCAATCATATGATTGAGACGAAAACAGATAGGCTACTATCATATCAACTAGTAGGTCTTATATGCTAAACTTGGGCGTTGCGGTGATGCAATCGTCACTAACATAAACAATCATCGTACCCACACTTACAATACCACAAGGATTACGTACGAACATCTCGAACTCGGTAGTAGGATACAAAGTTTACTCCACGGAAACCAACATAAACGTACAAAAAAATGACATTTCCATAAAGTGACATGACACATAACTTAAATTGTGCTCTCTCTTGTTTCGAATCAGGCCAGTTTATTATTAATAAAGACAGCGATAACGCGAAGGAAGCACGAATTCGTTATAATGCACGTGTCAAAATAAATCTAGCACTACAAGGCTATCAACTACGTAGGTCGCCTCCATCCGCGTAATGAGGGATTACCAAACAAGCAACCAACGAGCATGGCAGGCAATCATCACAATAAACAAGCAAAAGAAAAATTTGGGCGAGGAAGAAAAAAAAAACAAGGCGATCGGAGCCAACACCAAAACATCAAATCACATCTTTTTTAACATCGCAACAGGGGATGGGTTTTGACTCTAGGTCACTAGAAAAATAGGGCTAACATCATCCAACCAGTGGACAAGTGTTGACAAGAGGGACGAATAGGATTGAAGCGACCTTGAGAATTGGCCACAGCCTTTCTCAAATCGAGCTTGAGCTTTCATGATCGTAACAAGTACCCTTATACCCAACACAAATAGAATAGCTAAGGCTGAGTGGAGTGAGTGAGTGATCAAGTGCAAGGAATACTTTCCTGGATGGCATTTTCACCAAACATCGTAGCAAAGAGGATACAGCTTTATCACATCTGTGTCCATACGTCTCTTCCCAGCACTTGGGGACGACATCCTGGACAAATTCCAAGAGAAATGACTGCTAAAATCGCTCCACTTCGGCAGCTACACAACCTCCATTCCGGACGATCATCTACAACAACAATGGCGAAGCTTGTACTGCAATCGGCTGCACCCTAACGTCATGCATCACGTGATCACATAGCTCCGCCCACCGACACTTTTTGTTATGACATTACATTTTGCTGAGCGTCTATTTAATTAAATTTTACTTAAATGGACGTTAAAATAAATTTTTTTTCATTAAGGCTAAAAATATAAATTTTGTAAACGTCTTTATATGAAAGTTAAACGAGTTATTTTCCCTATGACGTCACGTGATTGACAGCTCATCCGGGGTTCTGCGACAGGCCCGAACAATCAGCTGGTGAATGTAAACAAATGTAGCGTGGTTTAGCTTTGCTACTTAAAACATAACCAGCCCGTAAAAAGTGTATAAAATAAAATAAAAATGTTCATGCAACTACATTTATTATGATCGCTACCAATACAATTACGACGGCTAAGTAAATTCTAACGCAACTTTCAGTATGTCAGCATGTAAATCCCGAAGCAGTGAAGTGCAACGGCATTGCTAGAAATAGGTCACGCCTGTTTTGGTTGTGGAGCGTTTCATTCCATTATGTAAATATCTGGTCTCTGCATTTATCGCGTTTCGTTTATCCCTTTTAACGTAAACCTAATATCATAAACGTTATTGGCACAACTCGCAAAATGCCTATGAACAAAAATTCTTGCTATGAAAGACTGCAAAAATGACGCTGATTGGCTACTTTCACACTTAAGTTCAATGAATTCCCCCTAGGCAAGGATACGTGGAGTCACGCAACCAGCTGCTTTCATTAACAATCGTGATTGGTTCCCTAGAAAATTCAATACAAGATCATAGTCGACGCTTTTCGTTATACAGTAAATCACAAAAACATGTTCGCACAAATCGTTGCAATAAGTAAAAGAGTAATCTTACAGTAATTTTAAAGTTACATAATACAAAAATGACACTCCCAATTTCTTAAATCCAGGCACGGCATGCATCGTAGCCTATGTTTAATCGTTGCAATTAGAAACACGCTAGTGTGTTACCGACAAGTTAATGTTACCAAGAGCAAGGGTAATATGGATTTTACCCTTAATCCATATTACCCTTGATGTTACTAATATTACTGATTACCTAATATCGCAGTTGGGTTCAGAAACTTGGTGGCAACATTTCTTGATAGAATGATGTCAGTACTTATTTTAAACGGGCTAGAACTTAGCACCCAAACATTACCCGAATTAAAAATTAAGGATTGTGCTACATAGTACATCCAATGTGCTAGCAAGAATTAGCGCTCCTGCTACTTCTGTTAAAGGGCTATGTCAACCTAAAGTTGAGAGTGCTAACTTCACAGCAGCACCCAAAATGTATGTGCTACTCAAAACAATGATTGTGCTAAATGTACTTCCAATGTGCTGAATGTCCGAACAAGAATTAGTGCGTGTGCTACGTCTGTGTTAATGATCTATGGCACCCTAAAGTTGAGGGTGCTGACTTCACACCAACACCATAAATTCATGAGCTACTAAAAACAATGAATGTGCTAGATAGTACTTCCAATTTGAGGAATGTACTAGCAAGAATAGCGATTGTGCAACTTTTGTTAAAGGACTATGCCACCCTAAATTTGAGTACTAATACACCACCACCAAAATGAATGTGCTGATCAAAACTATGATTGTGCTATAGATAGTGCTTCCAATGTGCTGAATGTGTGAGCAAGAATTAGTGATTGTGCTACTTTTTGGGTATAGCACCCTAAAGTTGAGGGTGGTAACTTCACACCAGCACCCAAATAAATGTGCTACTCAAAACAATGATTTTGCTAGATAGCTCTTCTAATATGCTTGCAAGAATGAATGATTGTGCTACTTCCGTTAAAGGGCTACGGTACCCTAAAGTTGAGGATGCTAACTTCACACCAGCACCCAAAATAAATATGCTACTCAAAACAATGATTTTGCTAGCTAGCTCTTCCAGTGTACTTGCAAGAATTAGCAAATGTGCTACTTTTTGTCTATGGCACCCTAAAGTTGTGGGTGCTAACTTCACAGTCCAGCACCAGCAGATGAGTATACAGTGAAATGTCATTGACTTGATTTTGCTTAGTAAGCAGGAATCAGGCGGAGGTTAATTAATTAACAGGGAATTTAATTTTATACCATATGGGCAGTTTAAAATTAGGCAGTTGCTCCTTCCACGTCCACCGTGGCTCTCTTCCTTTCACGTCTCGTGGCTGATTGGTCGCGAGCTTTGTGGGCGGAACTTAAACGCGCGACCTGTCTATATTTTCCCGTCCAAACAACGTTCGTCTCTGCTTATAAAATTGGGCAAGAAACTAGACGTGGATGGTTTGTATTCCTGTCCAAAACAACTATAAACACAGTCATGACTAGTATTTTCATGTGTTAATTGAATGAGAAAGAGTTTGGAAGTGATGGTCTGCATTCCTGTACAAGTGACAAATATTATCAAACTAATGATTAATATCTGTGCATTTCAAGCGGGGGGGGGGGGGGGG